>JAARMF010001010.1:23234-36025 GCA_022844705.1 Toxascaris leonina | reverse complement strand
CCCCCCCCCCCCCCCTCCTCCCGCTCCCCCTAGAAAATAGTGGAAACTTCGTCAAAAAACGACGGTATTCTGTAGGAGTATCGGCGGTGATAGAAAAGCGGTTGGCTGCGAAATATAACAAGGAAAATTTTACAAAAACGATTGTTGGCACTAAACAAGAGGGTGACGATTTAATTCTTTCCGCATACTCGTCTTGAGACAAACGCTGTAACGGTAGCCAGACTTCCCAAAGGTATCCTCGATTTTGATGATGATCAACAAACGGTCAAAACTGCGGATTGGGGTCTTTAATATGTGTATCATCTCGGTTCAACCTTTTATCAGTGATACTTGAATGCTTTGATTTTTGAATATCGCCGATCTCTCCACATACTGTTGTATGTTTCAATTTGAATGAATAAATCCTCCGAGACACTTCTGATGCTTCATCGTCGTCTTTTTATTTGCAGACAAGTTGAATGTCAAGAAGACTTTATGCTCGTTTAAGCTTTTTTTTCTCTTCTTTTTATGCCTTTCGATATTGTTTCTCGCTTATTTCAGCTCATTTGTTTTGCTCGGTTTGACTCGTCTTTTTTGATATGTTTGCGCTTGTATAGAAAGGAGGAAGTTGCTAGTCTTTGATGGATTTGCAGAAAGTGAGGAAAATAACCGCAAAATTTCCCCTCGTTGTTTGATGCGCAAAATTATCACTTAAGCTAGAAGGGTGTGCACTAAACGAAGCCTCGGCAGCTTCGGCTTCTCATCAGAATAGTAAAAAAAGCTCTATGCTCTCATCTGACGGATAGGATGAGGAAAAGATGAAGAAGGAATCTCGCTTGAAGCGCAACTAAAAAGCTTTGAGAGGCGAACATATCGGCATTCGTTGACTTTCTTCTTGAAGGTGCAAGCGGAAAAGCCTATAAGCCGTAATAAGTCGGCATAGTATCAATAGAGGCTAAAAGGAATCATAATATAAACTGATAATATCCTCCTAGCACATAGTCACCAGCAAGTTCTACGTTATAGCGGCCGATTGCTAATGTATAGATGGTAAGAGTCGACATATATTTACCAGTGTTTTTTTTTTTTTTTTGCAGAGGGATCTTTATGAAAATTCACCTTTACTGCAGTGCTAATCTTCTCGTTAATTGAAAGATCAAAATCACTTAGTGGAAATCAAAGAAATAATTCTCAGCGATAAGGTAGCACATTCCTCGACTCGTCATACGAACGAATCGATGGATCGATCAGCTTTCTCAAATATATTGCATTTAATATTTTTGGTGGGATGTCGTTATTTTTCTACCTCTCCTTGCATAGTTGTACCTCAAGCTTTCTTCTCTAAGATTAAATACACGTCACTCCAAATTAATGGAGCATTTAGCATCGAATGATCCAAAGTTTTTGTCTCTTGATATTTGCATATTTCAAACCTGACGATTGATTGATATGCGTCAACGTCACAAGAAAAGTGATGGTAAGGTGTGCAACGATACTATAGTGAAAAGAGTTTTATTCGGTGAGGATTGAGTTTGTTCTCGATGGCAACTCCAAATTATCGTCTTGAAATATGTTGCTTCTTAGTATTTCGTGGAGTGGTGTCTTGCGTTGCATGGAACAAAGTCATAATTGTTGCAATATTTATTTGACGAAGTTGGGGAATTTATAGTTCGATTGCTTCTACATCGAGCGGAAGTGATGACTGACGAATTAGGTTTCCGAGGATGTATTAGCGGAGCCGAAATGAGAGCTAATATTTGAATGAGTAAAGTGCATCGGTGTTTTAAGCTGCAATGTTGGAGCGTTAACGATGAATTTGCGAGCGGATTTGGAGCATATGTGTAGTCGTCGTGCTCCGTTCAAATATTTAGCAGCATTCGTTATCGATTCCATTGGATACATAGAAATAAAGTTTCTGCGTATGAAATCGAGTGATGTGTGTGCTCATGAATTGTCATACTTGTGCTTGACCTTCAATTACTTCCGAAGCCTTTTTTGAGAAAGAACTAATGACACCTGAGGTTTTGCACCGGAATCTTTTCGTTGTGCTTCGTGGATGGCAGCGTTCATGTTATCGATCGTAGTAGATGGTTCCCTTTTTTTCTAGCATATTGTTACCAACAAGCTTCACGAAACGCTGTTTCGGGTTATTTGATGACAAGTGGGAGCTGAAAATGGAGCCGGAAAGGAGCTGGAAATGAATTTTTCCAATAGGCAACGGGAGCGGATATAACACTCTCTAGGATTGTGGCACTTTGATACGAAACGGAAATATTATCTAAGCAAAAATATCCCTGAAGAAACAATATAACGCCACTTCAACAGGGAACATAGCTTCGTTTAAAGAGATTCGCCAAAATGCATTTTCCATTAGTGATATTTTGGTACTACCTGTTTTATAAAGGCGTTCATTGAATCATATCCAATGGTCGTGGTCGCCGCTGGTACGATCAAAGGAGAAGTGCTGGCGCTGTTTTGCAACTGTTTTTATTTTTATTTTTATTTTTATTAGAGAAATTTTGAAATTCTATCGGTCAATTAATGCCCCTTTAGGAGTTAGTGGAAACGTCGACTATGATGAGGTGATGTCTATGCGTTTATATTTGTCACCCGATCAGTAATTTCATCTTGTCAGCCATAAAAGCTTTATGTTGGCTTGAGTCTCATCTTGGATCACTAACATATCCAATCCCATTCCGCTTGATTCTTAATGTTGATGAGTTGTTGACAGCTGAAAAATAGAAACAAATTGTTCTCTATTTGAATCGATGAGGTGAGTTTCGTTTTGGAATTCGCCTAAGGGGTCGATTTAGTATGTAAGCATATTGTTACAAGTCTCGGCCTATTGTTTCGATGGTTTCAATCGAGAAGCGCACTATCGCAGATCGCAGATTGTTTTTCTCTACGATATTGTAATGGAACCGTTTATTATGGCCGGGGGGAGAGGGGAAGGTGGACTATGTCCGATAGAGGCGTGGAGGATTTTTAATGCTTAGAGGGATGTCTAGTATGCTCAGGTGGGATGGTTCTCGTTCAAAGGTAAAGGGCGAAGATAGCATTAAGCACTGATAGCAAGCAGCGTAAGACGTAATAGCGCCCGAATTATGTGGCCTGTCGACGGTTTTTTTTTTTTATTGATACTTCTGTCAGCTGGTTTGGCATTGTTTACACATCGATGATCAGCCATTAAGCCTATTATTAGAGCCATCTGATTTTGAAGAAAGGGTTTTTGATGAGATTGAGCTATTAATTTCTCAATGTAAATTCCAAAGCTTCCGGTTGAAGTTTAATTCACGAGTTTTGATAAAGGTTTAATTCACGAAAGGTTTTTGATAAATTTCGTATCTCTTCGCTCGTTCGTTGTGCGGAATCGTTCGTTATGTGCCTATTGGTGGAAATGCATAGGGTTTATTTTCAGCGCGAGTTTACAGAGATTCTCCATATAGGCGAGGATATATCGTATGATTTATTGCGATACTGATGTCGTGGTTAACTAAAGTGACCGATATCGCCGGACGAGCTGAAGACTTTTTGAATCGAATCGATCAGAATACCGCTGATGTAAGTGTTGCCTTATTGATCGGTACCCCATTTGCAAAGGTCACTTAAGGTTTGGCGTTGAATCACCAAACTTCCATCGGGACACCTCTTTCACATTGTGCTCTGCTTGAGGTGGGGTCGTTTAATGAAATGAAATATGTGCCACATTCGTTTCTTTGAACTTTCAACCTTGAGGTAGTGAATGAGATTGGAGACAGTTCTTTCGAAAGGACAAGACTCGTTCTTTCTCACTCCTCTCTCTCGCTTCAGTCCGAGCGACTTCTTTCTTCCAGTATTTATTTAGGTGAACAATCCAAGGAGGTTACGTGAATCGTTCCGCTGCAGTTTTGCATCTATCCTCGAAGCTGATATTGTGACAACGTTTCAACGACCACTTTCTTGCAACAAATCATTGACTATGGCAGTCTTTGCCAAATTTAGCTGCTCTTCATAAGCTAATTACTTGAAGCGGAACTCACATAGTGCTAATGTCGAAAATAGATTGCTATGTAAATGATCAAACAGCATTTGCTGCATGCAGCAATCAGACTCTCTTATTTATCACATTTGCACCAAAGAGAGGATGGGAAAATCACCGCAATCATCTCATCTTACCACCATAATTCTGTGAATGGGACATATTGGCCTGTTATTGGGCAGCTTTTGCATAAGCATTTGTTGTTTGCGATTGGCAACGCTGTTTTCAGGGTTGCTATAATTTTCTTTGCCAAGGCGGAAATCACCGTTCTTGTATGTGAGACGGGGGGGGGGGGGGCGGCGAAGAAAGGAGGAAAATTGCAATTTCGGTGATCTTTTCGGTTCGATTAAAGGAATAGTTTCCAAGCGTTTACAGATGTCTAGATTTGTTCTCGTTCGAGATGCTCTGAAGACGTCTTTATGTGTACATCAATAAAATTCGCTTCCCCAAATGTTTTTCATGAGATGCATTTGGCTACAGCCACCTTAGTGGACAAGAGTCCTTTCTTTCCTCCTCCTTTCGCCTCGAATAAGTTAACATGTCGCGTTAATCTTGTTGATGGGGTCGTTTCAGGTACTGAAAAAACCGAGGGCTGGTACGCCAGGCGCGCATAGTGTTCAGCTGACGAGGGTAGAGAGTGAGGCTTCACTGCCAAATGAGAGTACCCATTCGGCGCCTGGTGTCGACAGCCCATATCGACGCACTCTGCGGTACTTATATTTGCTTAACTATGAGGTGTTTAATGCGAAGGAGAGTTGAGTATAGTAAAAGTTGTGAAGGACACGAATCGAAGAGGGACAGGAATCAGGAATCGAAGGATCGTTACCTTTCATCAGAGCGAGGCATTGTTGCAGGACTTTCTAATCGGTCTCTTAACGAACGGCGCATTGGCAATGGGTCGATTTTGGCGTATGGCATGTTTCATTCATGTTCACCCTGCGCGCTAAGGTGCTGCATTGACATCAATTTGTGACACACAAATAAGAGTAGATTCTTTGCTTTATGATTAAAATACGACCGTTTTTCCTCCTCCTCGACCTTCCCTTGCCTTCCACTTGCCACTGTCGAAGTTATCCGCGAAGTCCCGCCCCTACGACCGTCAGGGCTCAAGGGCTATCATCCGTCACACTTGGTGGAACGCTTAACGCATGACATCTTATTGCGTTGTGTCGTGACATTAGGGGTCATTTTGATAATTCATGAACATTTCTTGCCGTATAGTTTGTATTGTGGTTGAGAGATGATCATATAAACTACTTTCAAGCTCTCCGCATGCAGCATCTTATACGGCGTCATCTTCGAGTCGCCTTTATCAATATCGAAAGAAGGATGATGATGATTTCATCTCATTTCTAAATGATAATAGCCATCAAAAGGCAATAAGTCGGCGTTCATCAAACGACAGTCGTACGTCGTTGCCAGTACCGCACCCGCCTACGCCATCACGTGAGTTCATTTTTGATTCTCGTTTTTTTTTTTTTCCACTTGAAGCTGCTGTGAAGCATTACACTTTCACGATTCGGGTGACTGATCCATTTCTTCAGTCCAGTCAATGTCGAAACCTATAGTCTATGAATTGACGCTTGCAGAAGAACTTCTGCAATGAAAGAATGGTTGTTGGTTGCTTGATTCTGACTTTATTTCAAGCGGAAGTATTTTGTTGACTCCGCAACCTTTGCCCAAAGGGAGCTCATTTTTGACGTTGATAGGATATGCGTGATAAGCAGGCAGTTCCTATTCCTTTTTTTTCTGCAGCTAGACGTTTGAATTATTGAATCAGTGGGGAAATAAAAAAAAAGATGTTTTGAGCTCTGGAATGATTGAAGAAAGTGCTANTTTGAATTATTGAATCAGTGGGGAAAGAAAAAAAAATGTTTTGAGCTCTGAAATGATTGAAGAAAGTTCTGATGATGGCTAATTCAATAAATTTGAGCTCGAGCTGAATCTGAAGACCTATCCAGCGGAGGGGTCGAATATTTTAGCTCATTTTGCGTTGATCTGATCGGATCGTATTACAGACTATCAGGCAGCGTCCGTCAAGAAATATCTGTGCAGTGGTTTTGAATTTTTGAAGGCATTTTAATTGTAGAATCGGTACCGAGTTCCACATCGGTTGTTGGTGATGTTTTCGTAGCAGTTGATCCGAACGCAGAGCTGAGGGCGCAACATTCAGATGCTCTCAAGTGTCTTCATCTAAAGGAAAGCCAAATGGCCGTAATGAGCGTGAGGTTGCAGGTCTCTATTAAGTTTAACTTTCATTTGCTTGCCACAAACCGAAATATTTTCTGCAAATAAAGGATGCGCACAAGAAGTCGGGCTACTTATTGCAGTTTTTCATTTTTTGATGCATAATTCGGGATGCGCGTTGGAGTAGGTGATTCTTGAATGCGCATTCGTCAATCTTCGATGAATACTTCGAACAAACGAAAACATCGTCGAAAGGGCAGATAATTGAATGCTTTTAGTTATTCGATCCGCCGATGCAACTTTTACGGGAATATGTAAAACGACGTGCAAATTTTTCATGAAAACAAAAATTGCTGTTCATATCATATTTGATTGATTTTAAGAGGAAATTTCAGTGGATAGCTTTAAATCACGTTTGGTATCTCTAACTAATATTGATGAGGTGCACGCATTATTTATACGCTCAGATGTTGCGTTATTATTGCACATTGATGGTGTCAATTTACATGGACGTATAAAAAAGATTATCTTTTTTTACGGTGGTCGTTGTAAAGCATCTATCATCGAAACGAATGCGGGGAGCTTACGAAAATGTATTCAATTTATCATTCAAAGCTTATGCGATGATGGCTGTTTAGATTGACCTCAGATCCGCACACGCATATCTTTGTATCAACGTCGACGATAGCTGAGGTTAAAAACCGGCAAACAAAATTCGTGGTTCGGTATTGTGGTGAGGCATAACATTGAATAGAGTTCATTCATTCCGAAACAAATATCTGACAAAAATGAGAGGTGGAGATCGGCTTTATTTTTTCTAATCAGTCATGCCGTCGTCGATGAGATCAATGCGGCATTGATAGAAAATGTGCAAAAGGCTTTGATGATTTTCCACCAGCTCGTCTCATCTGCGAAACGTTGTCACTGTGTGGGTGATCAGCAAACGGCAGAGTGGGGACTATGGTAATATAAATAACCACCAAAATTCTTTGCGATTGAGTTTTTCTGCTTTGCAAGTTGGAACTACGGGGTAGGTGGATGCGCATGTACATGATGATTTGCGTTTTTGAAGCCATTTAAGCAATGAACACAAATGTTTGCACAATTTTGGCATAGCTTGTTTTATTTACTTTGTTTTACTCGGATTGCTTTATGTGACATACTTGGATTATTGCGGTGAAAAGCTTTTGGAGCTAATAGAAATGATTCAGGAGGCAGAAGAAGCTGTCGCGCGGAAGGAGGCAAGATTGGCAGAATTATTGAAAGAAAATGAAGCCCTACGTGAACGTTCGAGACCTCCACTATCGACGTATGGCGGTTTAAACTCAGGTAGTGAGATGAACACTTCTATGGACAAAATTGAGGCGGAGCGCAAGAGGGAACGCGATGAGCTGGAAAGACGCGAAGCCGAGCACGTAAAACGCTTGGAGAGGGCGAATGCTGAAAAAAGTCAGCTTATCAATGAGATGCAAGTGCTGAAAGCTTCTTTGGCCGAAATGGAGCTAACCACCAAACGGCATGTTGAAGAGGTTGATGTCGTTCTTGTTCTTGGGTATAGAATCTAGCAAATTGTATCGCATTGCTTTCAAATTCTAAAACATTAGCAAGCTTCATGTCGATCTCGAATATCTGCAGCTCTTTGTTTAGTCCTCCGTTCGTACCTCAGCACATATCGCGCCTTGTCTTCTGTTTTTATTTAGCCGAATTATTGTGGCGTATTGATTATTGCATCTGAGGGCAATTGCAATTGTGGAAGCTGGTATAGGGAATGGCCCGCAATATTAACATTTGCCGGATCGTGAGTCATTATAGAGTTGGGTTCTGAGTTAGATGCAGCGAATCATAACCGTTTTCAATTCGAACTGTTTAGTTTTTAATTCGATTTTTAATCGCAGTATTTGCAGTTAAGGTTGGCGAAGTATAATCTAGAGGCGAACAAGCACGAATTCGACGAGTATAAACAGAAAGCGCAAAAAATATTGAACTCCAAAGAGAAACTGTTGGAAACATTAAAACAGGTGAGATATTGCCATCTGTAGATCATTGATTCCTCAGATTTTAACAGGTGACGTAATGTGAATTGACACACCCGGCGTATCACATTTTACTGCTGCCAATTATATTCTTTCAAAAACTTTCGATAAATAATCACGACTGAATATGTAGTCATGATCTCAGCGCCCATAGTTTTTGCCTCATCTACACGCACCATAGTTTGTAGTTTGTAGTTTATGTTGTTTGTTGTTTGTTGCTGAGGAGCTCCTTCCGGTTGATGCGTTAGACAAGATTTAGCTTCAATTTTAATTCTACGATTGACGTACTACTTCTCAATTCAGTGTATTTGGTGGTTGTTCTCACTTAAGAACTCATATGATCAGTGGTGGACCGAAGACAATGGTTTTACATACGACAGCCACTTGGTTTTTCCATTGTGCAATGCTGTACTACTTTGAATGTGAGTAGGGTGTTGTAGGGCTACAAACGCCTTTTGCCCTAATCAGTAATTAACGGTGCTAAGTTGGCAATTGGTCATGTTGAGTGGTAAACAAAGAAGATTTGGGCGATTTGTGTGTTATCAGATATTTCATTGAATCGGATGAGAAATTTTTTTCACTTTTAGGGTGGTGCGGAGAACAGCGGCATTGATAAGACGGTGAGCGGTGTGGAACTGGAAGAATTACGATGCGAGCGGGAGTTGCTGAAGGAAGAGTTGCAACAATCTCAGCTGGTCATTTACAATCTCAAAGCTGACATTCAGGTGTGCATCGTTGACTATTTGCGATTGATTGTTTTGTGTGTTGTTCGCTAAGGTAAGGTGCTTGCAAAGGTTTGCGTAGCAGTTTTTTTCGGCACCTTTATCGAACATAAATTTGTAGGTGCTTCTTGACATAATTTTTGCAACTCTGCATGGCGATGTTGTTGTGAATGGGGAATTTCAGTAGGAACTGTGGATATGTGCAAAATCAGTCGATCGAATGTTATGCGGTGTATAGTAACGGTTTGAGTGTTTATACACATGTAGTGCACTACAGCAATGTCATTTATGAGCGTTGTGTTGTTTTTCCATGGTAGTTGTTGGTTAGCACTTCAAAAGAATAAAGGAGAAAATTTGGAGGATATGGAGAATCGTCTTCGCGAAGAGCAAAAAGCATCGGGTGCACATCGTGAGGCTTTGTTGGAGCAATGCCATCGACATCTCAGTGAGGCCAATCAATATAGAGAGCAAATGGAACGGGCTCAGCTTGTGAGTTCATCAACTTTGAGCTCAACTTCTGACTTTGCAGTAAATCTACCATTTCAGATTTTATGCCGTCATTGCATCTATTTTTCGAATTTCCAGTGTTTTTTGTAAATTGTCGTCATAGGAATTGTATAAGGAGGGGAACGTGGTGGAGCTTACATTTATTTGTTTTCTGACGAGTTTGTATGGTGTTGACTGACATCTTTTGAGGATTTATAACGGCGAATGAGTATTTATTAATGCTTTTAAAGCGATCAGCATATTTATTGGCCGAATTTCACGACCTCAATATTCTAAAGCTGGTTCACGTAGAATAGATAGTCTTTAATGACGCATGTCCGAGAATGAGGGTAGACCTCTAGCAGTTTGCTAATTTGAGGAAATCTTATTGGCTTTTTGTCCACTGGTCTTCGTGGTTTAGAGGAACTATGTTTTTTTTTTNGACCTCTAGCAGTTTGCTAATTTGAGAAAATCTTATTGGCTTTTTGTTTTTTTTTTCTAAAGATGGAAAAATGAGTAATCTTAACGTATAGGAAAACAATATTTCTCATTAATGAACGAAGGGAGGGTGATCTCCCTGCCTCAGTGACTTCAGTGCGTCTCGCATAGGAGGTTTAGCTGAAGCTGAGTTCCTTGGGGTTTATATTAATTGTAGTCAGCCTTCGCCACATTAACGCTTGGGTGCATCAAAATGTGTATATAAATTGTTGAGTAAAGAAATGTAAACGAAATGCTGTGTTCAGGAATATGAGTTTCTTCAAGCGGAGATGCGCCGTCAAGAAGAGGCGGTTGATCGGAAATTAGCGGAGAAAGATGTGGAGCTAATGAAGCTGATGGAGGAGAGGAAAACGAGCAGGAAGTACGAGGCAGGTGAGGCGGAACAGAGGATTGCGCTTATGAGTGAGAAATTGATTGCGAAACAAACCGACATCGAAAGACTGGAAGGCGAGAAGAGAGCGCTTGCGTTGCGTCTGGAAAGGGCGGAGGTGAGTCGATGCTCCCAATTGGAGGCATTTTTGCACAAGATTATGCGATCACAGCTACGAAAAGGTTTGGGGGAAGGGAGATGCACAGCATACGCTGCAAGGCAAATCGTATGCGTCTGCTTCAATTTAAGTGCCACAATCCGTCGATACCACCGTTCTGTTATCGTTGCTGCATTTGTCGATAGGTTGACATTCAGGTCCATCATACATGTCCAATTTCAGCCATGACTGCACCACGCTCTAGGCATCTTCACTATTTTCCTTCACCACTTGACCTGTAAAGCGCCCAGAAAGGCAGGATGTATTTCTAGGTATTTCTTGGGGTCTGGGGGGTTTTGGAGTCTTGAGGTTTTTTAAGGTTGTTTGTGAGGATCAGACCAATTTGCGATTATGGAGTGGATTTTTCGAATTTTAAAATAAGGGATAAAAAATCGATGGCAAGAGGTGCATCAAGTTGGTGGAAGGGAGGGAGGAAAGGGAGGAAGTGATAGAGAGGTGGGATGAGTCATATCACTGATTAGTCGCAGAATCAGTTGCTGCCTAATTCGAGGAAAACGTTGCATGAGAAATTAAAAAATCTTGGAGGCATTTAAGCAAAAATATTTGGAAAAACAAATTTTTTATTCTCGCAAAATTTAAAACTAAATTGTTGCCAAAATTGGTCGAGTGGAGACTGTGCAAAGGTTTCGAATATTTGGAGAAGCGAGTGCGCCTGTCGTGCCCTTTTCAGCCGATCCATAACTATACCTTACCTTATGCCTTGAATACCTTGAACAGCTGTGATTTGACGGATTTCATCGTTCCCTCCATCGATGCAGCTGGCAATTTTTCCATCTTCCGCGATCCTGAGCTCGTCGCATTCAAGCAGCGCCATGTAGACGTCGCAGCGGACCTTACTTTCCATATTGCTGTCGCCAGTAGTACATCGCCTGGTGGCCGATCTGCTGGCGATATAGATTTCGGTTATTCGGGGTTTCCTTCTCCTAGCCTTTCTTCCACGAAGTACCTACGAGGCAGTAGGAGCAGCGATTTTTTCCGGCGGATCGTACTCGCCGTGATATGAAACCGTCATTGAGTAACGTGACCATTCTTTAATGTTGGCATGTCACCGCTAACCCTAATCACACCCTGATGAATTTCACCGTTGGTTGTTTCGCGCCTGCTTATTCAACATATTCACAGGTAACCGCCACATCTGACAGCCCTTTCACGACCCTTCACCACATCGAGCTGAGCGAAAGGAAGCACGACCGCTCAGCAACCGTCCAAGCGACCAGAACCGTCCAAACTATACTTTGCTAGGGTTCTTTTTTTATTTTGTATTTTACACAGACATGCGTAATTTGCAGAGCCAAAGCGCTTTTTTTTTCAGCGTGCTTACCGACAGGCGGAGGCTGCGGCAGTGAAGGCGTGCGCAATAGATATGCGTGAGGGGGTAAGTGCGAGTATTGGTGCACGTGGTCCCGGCTTCTTGCAGAAGGCACAAGGAGACAGTTTTTCAGTTGTAGCGGCGAAATCAGTCGTCAGAGGCATTGATATGCTTGGGTGAGTATGCGTTCACTTTTTGGTTTATTTTGAATGATAGGAGATTTAAGAGATATCGCAGTTGAAGTTGAATTCAGTTAGCTTGGGATGAGAGTGTCCACGAACTGAATTTCTGTGACCATTATGTTTATGTTTACTCGGAGTAAGGGTATCTTTTTTGTTATATAAATTTGTTTAGGAAGTTATTAAGTGGGTACGAAAAACACTCGATTGAACTCTTTATGCGAGTCATTGCAAATGCTTCCAAGGTATCTGTGTTGTGTTATCACACACCTCTTTAGTGCACCATCGGCATGATGCCATTTTCTTGAAATTCGTACCAGTGTCCCAATTTTATATCAAAGCAAAATGGAATGCACAATGAAGGAATTTTCAGGTTGCGATTGGCGAGCTTTATGCGGAGTCCAATGTTCCGAATATTTTTCCTTGTTTATTGCATTCTTCTGCACGCTTGGGTCTTCTTTGTGCTCTTCACCTACACACCCGAAATTCATCCGCTCTGAAAGAGATGTGATGCTTATCTCTTGACATATTTCGAGCTTCCCGGCTATATTCTTTTTGAAGCTTCATGGGGTTGTTTAGTGGACGCTCATCTGAGAGTACCAAAGGTGAAGAGTGGAGCGAGGGAACAGCAAGAGGAAATGAAATAGAGAGGTAGCAAAAATTGCAACTCAGCAGTTAGATGGAAGACTCAGAGTGTTGGGCTGACCAGAAGTTGTTTTTGGAGATTGATGAAAGTGAGCGAGATGGAAGAGGTGCCTATTGCCATTTCTCGTGCCAGTTTTGAAAGTAAGAGAGCAGAATGAATTTCTTTGCGAAATTTTACTGATCTTGG
>JAARMF010001010.1:4407-23088 GCA_022844705.1 Toxascaris leonina | reverse complement strand
GGGGGGGGGGGGAATGGCTATGAAGCAAAAGTTGATACCTGTGCAAGATATTCTTTTGTTCTGTGATGCGATATTATTTATTTCGATGGATGTATCGGCAGTGGTAATCTCTATGCTGGATAACTGGATGGACTCATGACTGGAAGGGCTTACAAGGCATCGGTCTTAGGAATCCCTATTAGCGTGCTTGGTTATTTTTGTCACTAGGGAGCGAACTGATGCAGATGAATTTTAGGCCAAGGATAAGATAGTTTGGGATCGTTCTTAGTGCTTCAAAACTTATTGTATTAAGTTTTCATGAAATTATTTTTAGATACCGTCCAAAAACTCGATGTTTTCCAATACAAAAGATCGTCGAGCGTCGAATGCCGAAGTGGAATAATTCATATCGTTCACCTAATTGAGAGCATCCCAGATTTCTTCCTTTCTAAAATTATAACGACCCAGTTGCTTTTTATCCATGACAAAACCAGCAATAAAATTTGATTTTCTAAAGAATATCCGCTATGCTAATTTCTGACAAACTGAGGAACGACCTGAAATGCGCATATTTCCGGCTAAAAATTTATGCTTGTTTGAGTAGGGTTGAGTGGCGGCAATAGCGAAAGGTGTCACTAACAGATTTAAAAAACCGATATTTTCTGACCTTTCACCCCCATCCCCGTATATGATATGTCGGTTGCTTTGGCAAAGAGAACTTTTCGATTTGTTATTGCTTTTGGATTCTTTGTTTGAAGTGATCAAAGGTTTTTAGGTCAGTCGTTTCAGACAAAAAGCGCTTAGATTCTTTTCATTTATATTCCTTTGGGAACTGAATTCACAGTGTTTGCTCATATTGTCGAGAAAATTGCTCAGTATTTTACATTTCTCGATTGGAGCTTAGTGAAAGATGAGTGGAATTGGTGAAAACTGGTATCTGAAGGCAAGAGGAGCGGCGGCGACACATCCGAAGTATTAACTTGTAAAAAATTGATGGGAGGAAATATGAAAACGTTGAGGTTTCTCATTAGTTTTTCGTTATGTTGACCAGTTGGAATTCTAGCTTCTTCGAATATAAGCATGAAATATCACTGTGTGCCGCCATTAAATGGATATTCGGGTTGAATCGCTTAGAATGTTCTCTTCTGACTTCAACTTGAGGTCATTTATATGAGATGTATGTTAGCTTCAGAGAATGCCAAAGCTTTGCACGATGTTGATGCTTTGTCGATCTCCGGTGAAGAACAATGAGACTTGAAGTAGAAGATGATTGTTTTGATTTACAGGATATGCATGTTTGATGTTGTTATCCTCAATCGGTTTCGTAGTATTGCCGTCGTTGGTCTCCTCTCTCTTGTCGTGAATGCATCTCTATATGCAGATCAACATTTTGATGCTTAATAAGTGCCGATATTCCTCTGCATCAATTAATTTCAATCATATTATATTCATTTTCAGTTGTTTGGCTAATTTTATCAACAAATCTAAATGAATAAGAGAGTATTTCTTGAAGTGTTCAAATAATGTGATCGATTGTTTTTGCGATGCAATATCTAACAATTTCGATATGTTTCATATTCATTCATTGCGAATAAGATCGTATAAATGAGTCCATTAAGAAAGGCTTGGCAGTATATGCTGAGAATTTATTTATTGATTATTTTAGGAGCGATCACATATAACGTAAAGTAGTTGAGGTCTAAGGTCAGACTAAGGCGAAAGCTTAGTCGACGCGTGACCTTTTCAGTAACTGTCCTATTTGAAGTATTAGAATGCGGTTCTTTATATTTATGATGATTGGGTTGCATAGCGCACAAAAATGATTTTTCTCATACATCAGCGAATATGTTGCTCTATGGAGAGTTAATCATCATTGAGCAACTATTGTTCTTTTGTGCCTTAACCTGAAGATGTTCATCGATGGAGACCTACCTGCGCGAAGTGTGTTTCTCGATTTCATTCAATCTCGACATCTATACTCTTGAATTGCTTTGTTCTAGAAACGTTGATAGTACTGTGTGGATGAATTTGGCTCTTGTTAAAGTTGCCTACTTTTGCTTAAAAGGTATTTCTACTCTTTACTACCCCATAAAGCAGAAGAAGGTGAAATTCTATCTCGTTGTCATCAGCTTGTTGTGCTCATCATCGACAAATCTCCCACTTCGCTTGTAGCTTACTGATGAGTTGGATGAGGTGTGCAGGTTGCTTTAATGCTGCAATTGTGCGTGGACGGTTGTTGCCATTAATGGATCGAAGTAGAGTTGTGTCGTCTGACACCATCATTCTTTTCATAACCATCTGCCGTCAACGTTTCCGGTGGATGTTTGTTGATGTCATATTTCTTATTTTTTATTTTCGAACGATGTAAATACAACACTTTTATTCGTAAATAAGGAAAGAGAGAGGTGGGTTGATGCGGATAGACAGTTTATTGAAGCAATCTGATTGAGACGTGTTGTAGGTGGATAGCGATGGCATCTGCTCAACAAGTGCCACCATCATTGCGACCAATAGCGCATTACGTGAAGATTGCGAACGAGAATGCGGCTCGTGATCCGATTGTCTATTATTGGTGTTGGTGTTTTTTTTTTTCATTTCTTTAATTTCAGTGAAGAATTAAGAAATCGCAACAGAAGACGAACGGCCACTCTACTTTCATTTTATTTTTTATTTTTTTTTTTGTTGTTCCTTAACGCTGTTCTGTTCCCCTTTCAGAAAGAGTTCAATTGAAACTGCTGGTGATTAGTTTTTGCCTTCCGTTTGTGTGAAAATTCACTCATCCAGCATCATTGTTTATTAGTTGAGGATGTGCGCTACATCGATGGTATAGGTGGATAGTCGTTGATGCAATTGATTTTGCAGTGTAAGGATGACTTTTAATTATAAAGGGTAGAAAGAAGGGAATTTTAATGATTTGTTTGAATGGATTAAGTTTCACTGTTTCGAGATATCCCTTCAAAATGTCTTCAATGAAAAGATTTCAAATTATGGATGTATTCTAGCTTGGAATTTTATAGGCGGAGTGGGAGTATAAGAACTGAGGTGCTTCTATGAGATAAATTTCGATTAACACATACTTTTTGCATATTTTAGCGCAATGATATTATATTTGTCCTTATCGAAGTTGTTGCATTTTCCATCTTTCATTCGTTTTCTTTTCACGAAACATTACAGATTTCATGATTCATTCATTTAGAGAACTTATTTGCCTATGATTGTACTCATCATTTCCACTCAGCTAAAATGTCGATGAATTTAGGCCTTTTCTATGCGGTTCAAACTGGTATGTCTTTGGATAAGAGTTCGCCGGGTGCACTTCAATATCTTACGTCATTATTATCGACTCTTGAGAGTGTACGTTTTTATGGAATATTGTTTGCATTCTTTTTTTTCTTGGGATGATTTTCCACACATAATAGGAAGCTAACTTTATAAGCTTTTACAAGCATCGCCGTTGTTTCTTTTGCGAGGGGGTGGGGGGGGGGGGAGGAGGTGATTTTAAAAACCTATCTTGTTGTGTGGAAATTTTGAACGGAAGTTTACTGTTATGACTCAGCACTTCGAATATTGTATCACTACATGGAACTTTGAAACTTAAGCGATTTGTCATTGCAACACATGCAATTTGTCGCATTGCAGCAACGCTGCATCATACGAGGGCTTGCGGGACGAATTAATTGCTTTATGTGAAATGCAAAAAAAAAAAAGCTTCCGAGGAGCGAGGTAGCTAGTAAGTATCGTTTTCACTTTTAGCTTTATATATCTAATTGGGTTTTAGACAAAGAAGCAGCTAGCAGGACAAGAGGCATTAACACAAGACATGGTCGCACAAGCGCATGTCGAGAATTTCGCGTTGAAACTTTTCGAATACGCCGACAAGAATGATCGCCAATCCAATTTCTCCAAGCAAGTTGCTTTTATAATTATTACATTTGCCGTATATGGAAAGCAAGAACGCGGCAGACTGCCAACAAGATGGGGTTTCGATTTCTACATGGCACTGCTAGGACGCGGCGAGTTCGGGATCGAGAAAGATGGAAAAATTGCCAGCTACATCGATGGAGACAACGACGAAATCGATGAAATCACAGCTATTCAATGTGATCAATGTGATCATTTGTAAGCGGTGAAAAGGCCTGCTCGCCTGGCCAGCGGGGTGGCGTCACTTATTGGCTACAACAATGCAAAACCACGGGTCTCAGTACCCTAATGGAAGCGCATTGTGACCGGCAGCGTCATCGACGCTCGATAGTCCGGTCAATCAAGTGATCAAGTGACATCTGCCGTATATGTTCTATATTCTTCCGATGTTAAGGAAGCCAGTCATTACTACGGAGGACAGTCCAGAAATATGAACTGAATTTTTGAAAGATTGTTTCTTAATCCTACACCAAAAAAAAACATTCAAAATATCTTATCAACAAAAAAAAAATTTTTTTTTTGCTTATCCTTCTAATATTGTGCTCTTAACAACGCAAATTTCTGCGCTAAAGATGAATGATTTTGTTGTGCTTGCTATCAGCTGTGATTATAAAGAGCGGTATGAGGTATTGCGCTGCACGACATTCACGTCAGTGGGCAGATTCTTTATTAATGTCTTTCGACCCGACTATCTGGTTATATTAAGTATCGCCGTTGTAGTAGTAACTACAAAATTCTCGGTCTTCCACATACGTTTAGAATCGGGCAAGAAATTGTCTTATTGAATGCAGATAAGCTTCTATGCAATATGGTTACATCTACTAGCTATTGTTGTTAATAAGCATATATATTGTTGAGGAACGTCGTAAAGGCATTCTACACTGCTGGGCATTTGATCGACGTGTTGACACTATTTGGCGAGTTGGATGAGACGCTTGTTGCGACTCGTAAATATGCAAAATGGAAGGTAACGAGTGATTGCAATTAATAGCACACGGTTTTAGTTTTTTGCCTTTGCCGAAGGTAAATGTCGATGGCGAAGAAAATAGCTTGCTAAGTTTGAGTGAAAAGGTTTCAAGCATAATGCTGTGAAGTATCGAAAGAGATGCTATTTGAAATAGGTTGATATATGGGTGAAGCGTTCGAGAATAAATCCGAAACAGAAAACGATGACCGATGACCGGCGAAAACATCCGCGGTAGCTCAGTGGTAGAGCAATCGCCTGGCAAGCGAGAGGTCGCAAGCTTGTCCCCGTCTGGGGCAAAGCTTTTCATTGATCATCAAGATTCGCATTAGGGCATTACGAGTCGCTTAGTGTTGAGCATATTTTGATCCGCGGAAGTTTTATAAACGAGTCGCATTAGTTTTCAATGCTGTTATCTGTTCTATTTAGTATGAACGTAGAGCTGTTAAAACTATTACGAAGAACAATTGCGTCGAGTTCGTTTAATAAGCTGTAAAAGTTTCATATATATGGATTCAATATGACGAGAGATTGGTTTTGCTTTAATGTTTGCAGCGATGATTATCGTCACAATATTTCTAGGCGACCTATATTCATAATTGCTTGAAGAACGGTGAGACTCCAATAGCAGGTCCACCTAAGGTTGATGGTGAAGACGAGAGTTTTGATCTGCAAGTACCACGTAAGTTGTTTTTCTTCATATTTCTATTCGTGAGCGAATTTTTCTCTATTATCGCTTTTTTTTTTTTTTCACCACTATGCGCGTTGAATTACAAAATCGTATTTGTTATAAATCACGTTGCGTTATTTCTTCCACTAATTATAAATATTCCATAGGAGTGTGAATGAAAACACTTGTTGCTAAGATTCACAGATCACTATGATTCGTCGAAATTTGTGGATTTAGGATGGAAATGGCGATTTTCGATCCACGATTTTTGCAGCAAAGTATTTACTTGAGGTAACTGAATTTTCTCGACTACTATATAACTTCAAAATTTTGCCTACTCATCAATTCGATTTTCATTCAATATGGAAAACTCGGATCTCTCGAGGACACCTGTTTAGCATGATCGATTTTACTTAATGCGCAGTAAGCAACGACTAATTATTTGATCCTGGCCTTATAATCCTAGTATCATTATTCAGACCACTTGTTGTCGTTTTTATCTCTGAATATTCGGATAGAGGTGCTGCCATCTGCGGATAAGATGCCATTAGTAACGCAATGATCGATATAATTTCTTTCATTCAATTGGCGCAAACTGATATAAGGGTGGGATGTAATCTTTTCTTTTTTTCAGCTGGACAAGATGCAGCAGGTGCTTCACACCCAGGCGCTTCAGAAGGAGCATCTAATCCACCGATGGGTGCACAGCCGGCTGTATTCCCGGACAGTCAACCGGAGTCACACACAGTGCCAGCGCGTTCAAAGCCAGCTTTGGGCGATTCTTCAGCTGCTCCAACACCAGCTGTGCGCTCAAATATTACTTCCGGTACAGAAGTCGGAACAGCTGAAAGCAAGTCGGATTCGAACCAACTTACAATGAACGACTATATTGAAGCCCAAAAGTACGCAAAATATGCGGTCAGTGCGTTGCAGTATGAAGATGCAAGCACCGCCATTGAGAATATGCACAAAGCTTTGAGTATTCTCACTAAATATAAGTGATCAGCAATTTTAGAATGGGGTTTATTATTAGCTGGGATTAGTAGATGGGGAACTGTTGGTTGATGAGGCAAGATGGAAGTGCCTAAATCATCTCCAATAAGAAACGGGATTGAAACGCGAAATTTTCAGGATAAAAGTTTTTGTCCGATGTGTGATGCTATTGGGAAGATTGTAGGAAAGTGCGACGAGAAGAACTGAATACGAGGTGGTGGGGATGGGAAAGGAGAGAGGGGGAGCATAAGAAAAGGCGAAAGGGAGGAGGGAGGCAAGTTGAATAGAGATTATGAGTGGTGGAAAACATCTCCAAGGTAGGGGGGAGTTATGAGGGAATAAAGTCAAATTCGAATGACGATTGCGAGAAAAAGGAAAGGAAAGGACAAATCTGATCGCTAACTGAAAATTATGCTACCGTTTTCTTGATATAAGTTTTGTATCGTGGAATTGTTTAATGTCTCGTAAAAAAAAAAAAAAAGAAAAAAAAAAGGATAACTTGCACTAGAGAAGTTTTCAAAACACTCAACGATATAAACAATAATTGCTACACTTGTAATGATGCATTTTTATTATTGTAGGTTTATTTACTCTTCTGCTATTGCTGTTAATATTACGTTACCCGCATTTGAGTGGAAGGGTCTACTCAGTGTTGAGGTAAAGCTCTTTTTTTTTTTTGAGTTGTCTCAACGAAGCGAAATCACGATGAAAACGTTAGAACTGCAATAGATGCGGTTGTATAGCATTATGCAACGCCTAAATTCCATATTATCGTTCATTGAAAGCCGCATTCTTGAATTCGATGTCGTTATTGCTTAGTTATGCTTCACCGTCGGCTTAATGTCACTGAGGAAACGTTATGTTCGACTATCTTTTGTTTCCCTCATAATATCTCTTTATGAATGAAACGAATATAATTTTACGCTTCTCGATTCATACAAAGAACACATCATTTATGTCACTTAATTTTTATTTTTATTTTTTTTTTATTTTTGATGTCAATTTACATTCAATTTTGAAAAATTCGCCGAATGGACGATGAATGGTCATCAACAATACGATTTAGTGCATAGAAATGCGATCTTATTTTTTCGTTGTCGTTTCCTTCTTTTTCTTTCTATCATCAGCAATTCCCACCTATCTGCTCAATTTTATCATCTTTTTTTTAGTCTTGTTGACGTAGTTTGCAATGTGCTGAGATAATCAAACGGTTGTGCATACTTTTGTTGTTGAATTATTATCTGATTTCTTAGGAAAAAAAAAGAAATTCAAGTTTCAAAATTGTTTCAAAATTTTGTAGGAAATGAGTTGAATGGGATGTTTCTCTTTATGCTCTGCAAAAAAAAAAACTCTGTTTGCACAATTTCTTCTATATTTTTTATTGTCTACATCAATTACGATGATGTTGATTGCGCGCTATGCTTCGCCTCAAATTTTCATTGGAATTAAAAAGTCGTTGAATTTTGTCGATTTTTTTTTCCCCTTGGAACATCGCTTTTTATTTGTTTTTTTCACATATACTACTTTTAGTTATTCATTCATTTGTGAACGATACCGTTTGTGCTCATTTCCCCCATAAATATTAGAATCGTCTCTTTCATTCAATTTTTCGTTGCACTCATTACGAGTGTTGATAGAAAAAAAAAAAAAATAAGATGCGTTCGTCGCGTTGCTTGAAATTGAGTAATTTAAAATAGTTGAAAAATTCCTACCCATAAAGGTAAGTATTTTATCTGCTAGCGATGCATTAAAGAATACCTCTTAGAAGAGATATATTGAAACTAGAACATTGCCGAAGAAATGGATTGCTTATTGTGCAAGATTATTTGAGAAAAAAAAAAAAAAGAAAAAACAAAACAAATTTTGACTTATGTATACGAAAATTGCTTCGGCGATAATCGGCACTGTCGATTTATTGCTCATTGCTGAATGTTTTGCCGCTTATAAGTGAACGCTGATATTGTGTTTGTTAATGTGTGGATTGATTTCTTATTCAACAATTGTTTCATATATGTTCTCATAATTAGTCGTTTTTTTCTAATGCGTTTTCCAAATAAAGTCTTTTCGGAGATATTGTCGAGGTTATTCCGCGAAATTTCGCTCATACATACTGAATGGGATGAAATAGTGAAACTTCAACATGTTACTATATTTATATTCTGGGCATTTTTCTCCACTCAACGAACAGATGGATGGAGGGAAAGGGTCAATTTTTACACCTCAATGGGAGAACACAAAGCGGAAGTCACACATGAGGGGAAATTATATTCGGGATGCGGGATTAACAATGGAAGTTGTAAGTGCAATGGTGATGCTGTAATATTCCGGCAATGCTTCGATAAAATTTAACTAAAGACAAACTGGTCAACTACAGGCTAGTTAGTAGTACAGTTGCCGAGCATTGTAGCTGATTATTGATAAATTGTAGCTGATTATTGATACTACAAGTGTTCCGTGAGGTGGTTATCGATGGCGTTCAAATGTGATAAGTTGTTGATAGCGGCAGTTATCAACGAGCTGAATTTAATCCATTTTAGTTAAGCGGTTATTGCGCATATAAGGGGCCGAAGGAAACGAACGGTACTGAATGGCTGACGAACGAAAAAGAGAAAAAACTCGCCGCGAGGATTATTTTCCACTCGAGTGCGTGTTTATTTTTTTTTCTCTTCATTCATGCATTTCTTTTCTGAGATAATTATGTTATTAACTTTATTATTATTATTATTATTATTATTGTTATTATTATTATTATTATTATTATTATTATTATTATTATTATTATTATTATTATTATTATTATTAATTTGTCCATTGAATATTTTTATATGGGTTAATCGTTGACAAACTTGTACGGATACAAGCTTATATCCGTCTTTTTTTTTTTTGCTATGCGGGTACTAAACAGCCAACTCTTTTAGCCACAAAAATTTCCTCAAAGGGCAGTCCAACGCATCAGCCCCATTTCCCCGGCGTTGTTTCACGTAGCCGTTGCAGGTTGCACATGCAGACTCCAAATTAACACCGACAGCTTTCTCAAATTTTAAATACTAAGTATCGCATCGGGGTAACAGAGAGGAGGCGGGAAGGGGAGTTGTGGTGGGGGTAATTAGCGTCGCTTATGTGTGGGTATGACTGCAGTGCTATTTATATTTTCTGAGTTTAACCACTGCGAAAAAATTTAGCCAGAGGTACTAAATTATTTTTGGGAATTGATAAGCAATATTTTTGATTCGTCTCGTTTAAATTTGCGTAATTTATATCTGCGCATAATTGTTTCATGAAAAATAACAGGGCAAAGGCGAAGTCGAAAAAAACATTGGTATTCGGAAAGAAGTTGAAAGCGATGAAGAAAAAGGAAAAGGTCGATGAGATTACGCCACCACCTACTTTAAATCCTTTCGCAGGTAATTTTTTATGTTTATTGTCGCAGATAGCACAGCTAATAATGCCTTCCCATGAACGGTGGAAACATTGTTTGAAAAATTTTCATCAGAGGGCATCTTTACCTTCTTTATCTGGGGGCACCATTACCTTCGGTGGAGACTCTTAACGAATTTGCTATGTTGACTTGACAGATGGAATCAGTTCAGTTTGAGCATAGTAGGCTGTAATTTTGCAACGTAAAAGCTTTTTGCACCTAGGTGTTTTGTTTTTCATTAGGGCAAGAGGAATATAAAGCTATGTTCTTCGAGGTGCTAAAAAATTAGCCCGAAATTATTGAACTAGCCTCGCTTTAACTTTGACTCAATCGCAGTGATAAATTACGATAGGTGGTGCTTGAAGTGATTGCGCACAAACTTCATTTATATTGAATGATCTGGTTGACTCATCACTAAAGAGATATTGACCCTTCATTTTCATATGATGAATAGTTTTGTTTTGTCAACAACTTTCTTCGACTGTTCCACTTTGAACTCCCTTTCCCATTCTGTCTTCTAAGCGGCATTATGGTCAGAGGTCATTTGATAAGGTCACTAAGCACAATTTAGTGTCTAACATTACTCAGTGATCGTATCCCAATTTCGCGTTGATGACATCAGAACGAAGAATTCAGATATACATTGTTATCACAACTTATCATTGACCACAATCGTAAAAATATCTGCCATTTCTACTCGTTTTTCGCAACGAAGATATTACGGAAAAATCTTTTGTTACATATGCATGCATGTGTTTTATTTCTGTCGAGTGCGATTGTTGGAAGTTGTTTCTTGGAGTGTTTTATGCATTCTCAACGTCTTTCAAAAATTTCTAAAGCGCATTAAGGTAACGTTTCATAATTGATGAAGCCATAACCTCACAAGCTATTGACAACCTTGCCTGTAACTTTTTTATTTCTTTATTCTCAGCTGCTTTCAGGTGAACGTGGTGTTTTTGGTGTGCCATTAACGTTAGCAGTTTCAAGAATGCCTTCTCATGATGGAGTGCCTTTACCGGTTGTTGTTCGACAATGCATCGATTACGTCAACGAACATGGTGATACTTTGTCAATTTTTTGCTGGAAAAATCTGAATGGATTGCGAAACGTATCAAGCTCTTACCGCATTCATGTTTCCTCCTCTCTTCCTTTTCGTTCGAACCCCATAACATATTCTGCTTGCATAAGTCAGCAGTGTTCCTTTCATAAATCCCTTCACTTTAGACAATGCCGCTAATATTCACCTTTACTTTTGACAATATTCCTTTCTCTCCTATCAGTGTAGTGTGCTAAGTAAAATTGCTCACTTTTTCGCCGTGAAGTTTTCATGAACATGTAGCAACTTCGGCTTTCATACTCACTGTACGTCTGTTTATGAGTCATTAGGCTTGTAGATTTCGCAGCCTGCCAGAGTGCATGCATATTCGGAAGCAAAAAAAAGGAAAGAGGAGGCTTTATTCGGGAAAACTAGATAGGGAAATTGCTGATTTCATCGCGCTTGGCCTATTTTTGCATCTAAATATTAGTGACTGTTTTCGCTTGATGACCGGTTCACTGTGCGCCCTTTTGAAATGGATGCAAGATTCCAAAGAGAGCGGTCATAGAAGAATGGGGTCTTATATTTGCTGAAATACGATATATTGTATTTACTCGTGCTATATGTTGTGTCGCCGTTTTGTTACTCATTATTTCTATCGGCACTAAGTTTTCTTTGTTTGATCTGATCCTTTTTGAAAGTTTCAGACACAAAACTTTTTAGTCTCATCAAATTACATGGCCAATTGACCGGCACGCTGCCAGGCTTTTTTTCAGGCTGTATTTTTTTTTAGGTACAGTCTGACTCTGTTGTGGAAAGTTCACCTTTCTTGTTATCTTGCGAGTTCATAGTAGCACTCCTCATCTTAAAAAAAACAAAAAGAGAAGAAACATCGTTTCGATGCGTATATAAACAGTAAAATTTCCACTCGTAGGTCTTGACGTCGAAGGAATATATCGTATATCGGCACCGAAATCACGCCTTGATGAGTTGGAAAATATGGCGAATAGTCGAGAACTAGTGCATTTGACAAATGTACATGATGCGGCTGGACTTCTTAAAAGATTTTTGAGGCAATTGCCCGATAATGTGCTAACCGATGCGATGCGAGCGACATTCGAGACAATCGCAGCTAGTATGTTTATTCGCTTTTATTGTTCCAAATTGGGAAATTTCGATTGCTAATGTGGTTTATACGATTGCTAAGTAATCGGTAATTCTTGCAGCGGTACAAAGTACATTTTTTCAGAATTTGAATCTACTACTGCAATAATTAATAATTTTCGAATATTTTTGCATAAAAAGTAACGCTGCGCTCATATCTTTTGTTTAAAACCTATATTTGGTATCACTATCGGCTTTCACGCTCATTTAAAAATTTTATTTGCAAGCCCACAAGATCATACACTTCAAAGTTTTATGTCCACAAAGGTTTGCACCAAAAAGGTTTATACCATCCGTTTGAGAGATGAAATCTCTGCTATAAGTTACCTTTTAGAGCCGCGCCCTATACGAGGAATTATATACTGTATACAGGTGCTGTATATTTTAAAAGTGCTGCTTCGATTGTAGGATGCTTATGTGCTTGAAGATATTTTCGTTTATTTCTTTAAAAAGGGTAGCGGTGAAAATACTAAATATTTACAAATAGCAATCAATGCAGATATTGCGCTTTTAGTTTCTTTATTATTTATTATAACGAAGGGAAGCTCGTGGAGACAGGCGAACCACATTCCTTTCGCCTTTGACCGTATAGAAGATTTTTGAGGGGATATGGCCTCAATTTTTAGGAGTGAGCGTATTTTGGCTAAGTTATGAATATCAGCTTGCTCATTTGCTTTTTTGTCACTTACCTCATCCTTCTTTGCGCGCTTCATATGCCTTTTGTCTTTCTTTCATTATACTCGGTGTTAGTAGGAGCAAATATTTATTCGTTTCTGTTGTTTTATGAATAAACTAATAAAATAGTGATGTTATTATTTTTGAATTTTTATTTATATGCCAAATTTGGCAAGTTTTTATTTTCAGAATGTCCATGTCGATCGTCGGCTGCATGTCGATGTCTTGTTGCCGATCTACTTAAAGCGCAACTTTCGAAGCTTCCCATTGAAAACTACACATTATTGGCCTATATCTTTCTACACGCACAACAAATCATCACAAATCGCGACGAAAATAAAATGGGTATCGCCGCGATGGGATTAATACTACAAGCGGCATTAAATATTTCGCAACCTTTAGTGAGGATATTTCTTCTGAATGCAAACAATGAAATCACAAACGATGATAGTGCTTCGGTAGGTGATAATATTGCGTTTATAAACATTTCTTACGACTTATTAGTGAATCACTTATAGCAAATATCGTTTTTACTTATAGAGGCAGTGGGATAAGGCCCATATATTAACAATATACAATAGTTGCAAGCTATTCGATTGCTTCAGAATTGTTTTCTTATTTATTAATCGGTTGTTGTGAGTCGGAATGCCAGTCTATGATGCGGCTATTGGTTTTGTGACTTGACATCAGCTTTTAGTTGAAATCTTTCATCTTTGAATATTATAATTTATTTTTCCTTGAAATGAAGAAAGAAAATCGAAGCGCTTGAGGATTGCGGCAAATTTTTTTTTTTTGTGAGGTTCAGATTTTCCTCTTTTTTTTTCGGAAATTAGTCATTGATTTCGAAATCTTTAAGAAGATTCTTTGCCAACATTTATCGTTTTTCTTCATCATCAAAAATATTCCTCTTCCCTTTGAAAATCTCAAAAATGACGTTCTTTTTTTTTCATGCTGAGATGAGCAGTTATTGCAATGTCGATTGCTGGGTAGATTTGGAAGCTTTTAAAAAGAAAAAGAGATGTGAAAATGCGTCTTTTTTGAGTTACGTGCATTGAAATTTCTTTGATATTTAGTGTAGAAATTGCCGATTTTATTTCCATTACGTATGAAATGAGAAAGATGTACCCAATCATAAGTGATATGAGTTCACTTTCACATGTTTGTAAATTGATACGAAGCAGGAATTTCATTCAAATAATGCATAATTTTTTTTTCTCTCGTTGCATTTTTGCATTTTTCCTTCAATAAATATTTCGTCGATTTAAAAACTTAAAAAATAAATAAATAAATAATGCCTTTTTCATTCAAAAAAAAAAAGAAATAAACATATATTTTTTTTTTTAGATATTTCTATTTTCAGATTGTTTATTTATTCAAAGATGTTGAAATAATGCGGTAAGTGTTTTCTCTCTCTTCTCTTTTTTTTTTCTGCCCAGGTTTCATTAGGTTCACTCGTAAATGCTGCTCACAATAAATAGTAGTGATAAACAACGTCTGACTGCTTTCTTTGATTGCCTTAATTCCCAACAATTGAAAATTGCTTGCCTAAAATCTCATTTCGGATCCTTACGAAGTTGACCGAAATGATATAAATATCTAGCGAACAGAAGCCTCTTGGAGAGAGAGGAGCCGAATTTTGTGCATTTATCTGAGATTGACTTCTCATAATGCCATTGGTGCTGCGTTCATTTCTTTTCGTCTTCGATGCTGTTTAATGTTTTCTTTCTGTCATCATATTTTGACCTGAAAATAGTCATATTTCAAATTCTCAATACATATGAAAATAAGAGGAGAGAGGGGGGAGAGAGGGGGGGGGAGGGGGCAGTGATGAATTTACCATCAACTGTTTAAATAAGTTGATATGTATTGTTACTTTGATTGACGTTCCGCCTCGTTCTCTCTCTGCTTTCGCTACCTTTTCCAGTCGGTTGCTTCTCCCCGTCTTCCCCTTATTCTCGCTACTCTTTGCAGCTTTTATAGATGATTTTTGAGGCAATTGCCTGGATAATATGCTAACCGATGCATGATTGGTTTCACCTTTATCGTGATCAACGTGCGTGTAATAATTTGTGGTAGTTTTAGTAGGCAAACAAAATTTTTGTGCCAAATCCCCTTTGCCTCTCCTTCTATTATTTCTAATTGGTGGAAGGATGGGGAATATAGATGGGGAATATACGTAATTCATTGTCACCTACCTCGTCGCATCCATCTCCATATCAGCGACTGCATCAGTATTCTCGTTTTTTCTTTTCTGCAACATTTCATCGTTGTTTGCTTAATAATATTATTGCAATGCCTAATAATATGCTATTTAGCTGCTAAATATATTTTGTATCGTATAACTCTTGTTGAAATAGTTTCCGCTATGTGTGTCTCACCATTTTATTCGAAAATATACGGATGGAATTAATATGGTCGGTTAATTTTTTGTAGAGGGTTTTTGTTGATGCACGGAAGCGAAGGAAATAGTGATATGCGAGCGTATTGCAGTTGAATTTATATACTCTGTAGGAAATTGTTGATGAATGTTCGAAACAACGCCAATTTGAAGCCGACCACACAACGCATTTGGCCGATCAGAAATAACTTTTCTGAATAAATTTGAGGATTATTTTGAATGATGCAGAGGAATGAGGAATTTGTGCCTAGTGGTGCACATGCAATAAACGAGAACGATTAAGGAAGTATATCCTTTCCGGAACCATTTTCAGGTAGAACGTGGCTGCTGTGTTGAATGATAGGTGGATAATTGGGAAGGCAATAGATGATGACTTTGACTTTATACTCATCGTGGTTGTTCTCAGCTTCTAATTTGATTACACAATAAAGACATAAGAAATATGCGCTCGATATTCATACCTTAATATATAAAACGACGGCGATAGTTATAGCAATTGAAGCGGCGATCATAACACCGATAGCGGTTAACTTTGCGATAAGTTGACGATTCGAATTTTCGTTGATAGTCTGTCGTGCGTTTATATCATATTCGGGAGGGGCACGTGTTGCCATTTGTGAATGCCCAAAATTATCTTTTGATTCCTCACCAATAATACGCTGTTCCTGCAATTTCGTTCCTCGTTTTAAATTCATTTTGTCACCAACAGTGCAAATCGTGCGCATTTTATTCGTTTATATAGTTTCTTACCTGTTACTTTCTTTATCTGCTCGATCATCCGACACCTTTGAAAGTACTCTGTGATATTTGTTAGAAGACAGCATTTAAGCATTTAAACATGAAGCATTTAAACATAAGACTTTTTTTTTGAAGAAACGATAAAAAAGAAATAAAAGTGAACCTTTTTGCAGCCATGGAGGATGCCTATAAGGAGATGCTAATATTTTTCTCAATATCCCATCTTCCTTTGTTTCTGTCAAAGAGTAAGTTATGAAAAAGGATGTAAAGATGGGTCAGTCCCTATATTGTTCGCAAACTTTCTGACCACCCACGTCGGCATCATTATCCAGTGTAGCTAAATGCGCACTTGAAATTTTTGTTACATTTGAGTTAACGGCAAATTTTGTTTGTGATCTAACCGGAAGAAATGTAAACGCCTCTGTTGTTTCCGCATCGTCTGTCGTGTTGACTGTAGTCGTTGCAATTGTCGGTTTAGTTGTTGTCGTATCTGCGGCCTCGTCGTATTCCACCAAAAGTTTTGGATCGACATCAGTAATAACCTCACCGCGCAAGTTGAAAGGTCGATTACAGGTTGTCGCGTTGGCGTTTTGAAGCAAAAATTCACTTGAAATTTGTGCCGCTAATGTATATTTCTCATTTATTTCATCGACCACTGAAATTTCTCTTAGTTAATGTATTTTGTTTAATCCACACATGTGCATGCTTTATAGATTATGCGTAACTTTATATAAGGAGCGATTAATAACTCTTGTGTGTGGATTATCGCGCTAGAACTCGGAGAAGGGGAAGGGTGGAAGAGGCGAGGATGGAGTCGTGAAAATATTGAAGAGGGAGTGTAAGAAGGGAGTTTCTTAGTTACGATGCTTACGCTGCCTTAAAGGATACATCAGTATTTTTTGCCTTTAGCTTTATAAACATTTCGTTTGGAAGTGAGATTGCCATAAACGGCTATTTTTGCCATCAAAAAAGATTGAATTTCTGAGAATAAACTTCCATAAAATATGAGAAGGACGCGTTTGAATCGAATGAGAAGTATTTATTCTTAGAATAAAAGAGAATGTCGGTCGGTAATATACCAAATCGGACCTATAAAGCTTTCCCATGGGAAAGAGATCGAGGAGGGATGGATGATAACTGAATTATGAGCCTTAAGTTGGGCCTAGAAACTTGATATTCTGTTGAAGTAGTGGAAGTTTTCATTTTGAAAAAGTCAAATTGACGAGGAAACAAACCGTCTCTAATGGCTGCATCGCAGAGCCATGGATTTGACGAGAGATCCAATTCTTTGAGTGCCCGTAATTGACGCAGTAACATAGCGGGTAGCGATGTCAATAGATTACCGCCAAGCACAAGTTTATGTAAGGTTGTGTTTTGAGCGTCGAACGAATGCGCCTCTATTAAAGCGAGCTGAGAGCCAGATAGATCAAGCGCCTACGATGAAATTAACAATCGATTCATGCAAAGATGCAATCCTATCGCAACTGTACTTAAGTCGGAATGGATCAGTCACAAGTTCCCGATTTTATAGGAATTGAGTTGCGATTGAATCCGAAGCAAATGCCGAAAACAGTTTAAAATTCCACGAAATTTAGCGGAAAGTCAGCTAATATTTATAAAACAATAAGTTCGAAGCTTTTTGCTTATTCTTAAAGTAGCGTTAACAACTCGTTGACTACATAGAAAATTGTAACATTTTTCGAAAGCTCGGAACGAGTTTTAAACGCATGAGGATAGATTCAGTGAACCTCAGAAATGTGCAATATTATTCTGAGGGGGGATATTCTCTGAGACATNTGAGACACCAGAAAATTTATTCAGCAACATATTTTAGTGATGCGCAGAAGTATTCGCCTCAAAAAGTAAGCCGGTAAAGTCATATCATTCACTTTGTTTTTAAGCTTAAAACAAGCAATAAGCCGTTTTGAACGAAAGCTCCAGCATGTGTTGTTGCTGAATGATGGGCTATCCCTTCGCTTGTTTTATATGTAGTCTAAAGAGTCATCTTTGCCTGCATTAATGCGGCAGTAGAAAACATCCATTACTGCATAAATATTCTCATAATCTAGAAGGTTTGGAGCCTTCAGGATAATAGCTAATATTATGAAATGCAGTGAGGTACTTCTTGTGAAATCAGCGAATTTTCGAGGTGGGCAAGGATGGGTTCTTTTTTTAGGTGTCATGTTATGAAATTTGAGGAAAAAGATTTCTTACTTACCTCCAAAGATGTTAAGTCCGCTAATATAAATCGATCAATATGCGTTATAGCAGTATCGCTGAGGTTCAATCGACGGAGATTTGTGAGGTTCCTGAATGCGTTCTTGTCAAGCTGAAATTCGAGCAGTAGGTTACAATATCTTGGTGCTGGAGTTGTGTTTTTTTGCAGTTTGCCTCTTTTCTTTATTTGTCTTTTGTGGGTAATAAAACTTATCAAAGCCTGCCTTGTAAAAGTTAAACGAAGAATTATATGACCTCGGAGTGATGCAGAAAATATTCTGACCTTTTTAGTATCAAATTATCACTCGCTTGGGAAGTGTCTTCTCTTCAAGGTATTTCTGTTGTCAGACGTTACTTTTAAAATGTTGACACTCAAAAAAAGCTTCTACTTCAGGTTTCTCGTGTAATTTTATAAGCTCCAAAAATTGACAGCCATTTCCCACTTCCTCCTAAAGCAGCCATCCATGTTCCTCTGTCGTGGTGTTTCGAGCTTCGTTCACCTGACTGC
>JAARMF010001009.1:27188-49826 GCA_022844705.1 Toxascaris leonina | reverse complement strand
GGGTGGAGGTAGGGGGGAGGGGGGGGGGGAAGGGTAATTGCCGGCTGCATTCGATGGAGAGAACGATGGAATCGATGAACTCACATCTCTTCAGTGCATTCAAACTACGGTGGAAAGGTGGCAGTTCCGATTCCATTGCAAGTTGTGCGCAAATTTAAATTTGCAAGGATTTCGAGGCCATTGACAGATTTCTGGCATGACCTATTTTTTACGAACTCCAGTGCTTTGTCTGTAGTTCAGTCGAACCCTGGTGTTTTGTTTGACTGCAGGTGGTTGAAGCGATCTTTGTTGCTTCAGATCCTATTTGCTCAGCTTTTGTTATGCTTTCTATGTTCACTGTATCTGATTGTTCCCTGCTACAATAGTTTCCTTCGGGCGTAATACTTTCCTCCAGCTTGCCCTGTTCGAAATCACCGTCGTTTGCACTTCTCGCGTACTCCTTCCATCTTATGAGATATTTTTTAAATCGATAAATCAGCATGTGATTTTCAAATCTCAAACACACGTAATAAAGGTGAGGAAACCGATGAAAGTTCTCACCGATGAAAGTGGTTGTAGAAAATCATTGTACCGGCGGGAGCTTTTTCTGAGAGGTGTGTCGAAGTTAGCGCCTCAAACAACGCCGGGGAAAAAAAAAAAAACAAGAGAAAAGAAGTGCAGCCTCCATCGATTCGCGCAGCTTCGAGGCCACCAAAACGTTGTCAGTAGCTTCACCACGAATAATGCTACAGCGAAGGTACGAATAATAAATAGCTTGGAACAACAAGCCTAACAGCATCCCAAACGATGGGAATAAGAACGTCAAGTAATCTTCTTTCTTTTTTTCCCCGAATCCTCGTCTCGTGATCTGTCTCGGGAATAACAGTCCACTAGGGTCATCGAGTCCCCGCGTATCAACGCCGACCGACCGTTGTCACTTTCACAGCTGGCGGGTTTCATAGCCAACGCCGCCCGTCCCCGACGTTCGCCAGTTTTCGTCAACTTCCGTTGCACGTCCCTGACCTTCGCCAGTTCTCATTATTCGCTGTCTCCGTCACCAGCCCTCGATTGTCGCTGTGGTCGCCTCACCACTATCCCTTCCTTCTCCTCCCTCTCCCGATCCTGTTTGTGTTCCGGCGTCCCGTGGTTACTAATGAACACTAGAGGGGTCAATCCTGTGTCGCAGACGGACGGGTTCCCCTCTAGATCTCGTGCACGGCTGCTATTGTTGGAATTGCATGAATTATCTTTATGCGGAATCTCTCGACGAACGCTCGGCGGTGGTCCCTAAGAAGGCGGGGAGAAAGTGGAGGCGATAGCCATATGAGCGTGTGCGTATGAGCATCTGGTTGAACATGCTGGCTTAGAGTGATGGTGCATAATGTCAACTAATGGCCTACGCACTTGTATATGATAAGCCATTTATTCTCTTTCACGGGCTCACTTTTATACCCGTAACCTCCACGATCAAGGGCTATCCCCGGGGCCTAAGATATTTCAGTTGATCACCTATAGCAGCACTGGTGGTGACATTCATAAGTGAATGTGCTAATCAACCGAATCGCTATCTATTTTCAGTGACCGCTTCTCTGTTGAGGACTCGCGCAGAATAGGTGATAGGGAAGAACTCGTATGAGACGCTATGCATTCCACCATATTTTGCGAAGAGTAGCACGGCTGGCTCGCACGATAGCAAAGCTGAAGAAGGAACATATTGCAGTGACTGCCTACGTAATATGTTGCGGCTTGCAAGGCAGGCATTTTCAAGCCTTATATTTTGTTGATGAAGAATAACTCTACTCAGTGATCGAATAATGAACATCTAGCCATCAAAACGATCATACGTTTTCAGGTCGCGGTTGCCGGCATGCTAACCAATGGATGCTCTGTAGTAATCGTGTTTCGCAAGAAGCACCTGTGGAACCCGTTTGGGTTTCTTTGCGTTTCCCATGGGGCTGGTGCTGTCGGAGTGCTGAGCATCGTTGCAGTTTGCGTGGCTCCCACGTTGCTCACGTAGGTTCTTCCACCTTTTCGTTGAAAGTAATCTACTGAAAAAAATTTCCCAGCTAGCGGACATGATGGCTCCGCTACACCTGCCTGGTGTAAAGTGGAATAAAAGTTTTAGCCGATCACTGAAATATTTGCATATATTCTACAACTAACGCCGTTACTTTTTGCACATGACAAATCAAAGAAGCAAGTGGGTTCGCTGGAAAATCAAGATGATATGTGTTATAGCATTCCGCTCACCTGAGTAGCCGCCACTTTCATGAGTTACCACCCTTCGATAAATGTGCGCGAAAAATGCCTGCATGTTTGGATTTTTTTTTTTTGATTTCTGCATAGATGGGAAAGCGAACAAAAATCTAGGAGCGTGGATATAAATAGGGAGAGTGGAGTACACAATGAAGAACAGCGATGAAATCGAGGACGAAAATAATTCGCAAAGCGCCTGGGCGACTAGAGTTCGAAACTCTCGAAATTCAGCATGCAAATTAAGGAATGGTTGGGAGTCAAAAAGAGCCAGACTGCAGTTTAAAGGTCGAATGAGTGAGTGGATGCACTGAGATGTCGGGCAGAAGCATCGCAGTAAACGGGACTGGATACCTTGCAGAAAATTGCTCATAAGGTGAGAATCTTTGGCGAAGCGGAACTCAAGCCCACGTCGATCACTGAGATGGACTAATTGACGCACGTCTGAGAAAATTAGCCCATGTCAGGGTGTAGATTTATAAGCGTACGTAGTTAATAACAAGGAATGAAGCAAAACTTGAGTTGTCTCAGCATATCCAAAATCTTTCAATCTGATTTACGATTTTGCCGCTATGGATCGCGACAAATTTTGGTGCAGGCAATGTGGGTGAAGCGTTTTTTTCTTTGACATGCTTTGAAAATGTGATGTCGAGGAAATTTTGGAACAAGTGAGCCAATTCTTCTACGGGTAGACTACAGTAAGCATCGTTCCCTTCAACGGCTCTATGATTTTTGATGCGAAGCCCACAAAACATATGAGAGGATTTCCTCAGACTTCTCTATACAAGTAACATGTGTTCGGCAGATTGATAAGAAACCAAAGGATTCAGTAGCGGTGATGTCAATGAGTTGTGAAGGGCGACGGAAACATTTGGAGATAACTAGAACTCTCATCCTCCTCTCCCCTCCTGTCATAAAATTTTGTTGTTCGAAAATGCATCATTTCGATGCGGCGCATGTGCGGTTCTGTTTTGCAACTGAAACAGGCTTATCAAATTGTGAAGCAAGGCACCCAAAACGAGCGAACATTTTCTCGCTCTATTTACACTAACTTATTTACCACTCTCTCAATGCCGCTGTTCACGAAGATTTGTGTACCGTCTGGTGAGCGCTGCTTAGTCAATATGAAACCCGTTCGTTTTATCAACGAAACCCAGGAAACCAGCTTCACCTGTTGGCTGTCAATTGCGCAAAATGGTAACTGATGAGCTGTAACGATAGTGAGTGACGAACAATCTCGCATCGTCGTTGTGCACTTCTGCAGCGAAAAGAAGGCAATGTCAAGCGTACCTGACTACTGCAAAGCATTCCCACTACGTTAAGAATTTCGACTTGGAATCGGGGATGAAATTCGCCAATGAATATTCATTTCATTAAGCCCGTCACAAATCGTCCGAAGGTAAAGCACGGAGAAGTTTCATGATATTGCGAGCAGTCGTCTCTTTCAGTTCATCTACTCCTCACCCTTTTGAAATCCTTCCGTAAATTTGTGTTCTATGTTTCCTTCAAACATTAGTTTGAACTTCTGCTTCAAACAATATGAGCTCATGGTTACCCTCAGTCGGTGGCCTTATGCATTTGCAGACATAATCTATTACCTATTTCTTTTATTCACTTTTGCCTATTTACAGTTCAAAAGTATTGCCCTTCCCCATCCGTATGTAAGATGTAGCTGGTTCTAGGCGTGACGCAACTGGTGTGGGCAGGGATTTACAGAGAGGAGAACCAGGTGCCCCAGTTTTTGAGATCTGCACGATTGTCTTACACTCTTGGTCAAGCGATTGGCGTTTTCTATTATGGAGCTCTCTACGCACATTTTCTGCGCGCAATAAACCGTTTCGCCGCTATCTGTACCCCGTTATCCTATTCCCCTTGGTTCAACACACGAATGACATTCCGCTGGATATGCGTCTTTTGGTTGGTTTCCTTAATGCAAGACACCATCTGCGAAATCGGTGAGCCAGGTTTGCCCCTTCTCCTGCCTTCTAATGCATAAGCGATTGCCTGTTACTCATAGTTGATCGCCTTCAGATCGTTGTCACTTTTTTCGATCGTTACTCTTCGCTTCTCGGCTTTTCCAACAGCGAATGTTCCGCGAGATGGATCAAACTCGATTTATCATCAATGCCGCGTATGTGATATTCATTCCGCTCATCGACGCGGTTGTGTTCATGAAACTGAGACTCTTTACGGAGGTGTGCTGAGAATTGTTCAAATATTGTAGTGCGAAGAATGTTGCCATCAAGAGAATCAAAACACCTCAAGTTGCAACTCAATGCGTTCACCTTAGACACCCTTCATAATAAGTAAATAGTTTGGGCCATCTGTTCATTGGGAGGGTGGGAAAGTTAGTGAGAGTTTTTTGTCGTGAACTTTCCAAGCCTTCTGATTGCGTTGGGCTCAACGTTTCTTATTTTTATGTGTTTCCGGCGGCCTCTATACAATTACATTTTCTGCAATGAGCCTTTCAACTTTCGCTTTCTGCTCTAGTTCGCATCAGAAGCGTGGTTAATCGACGACCAAAATTTTCGACTATGAGACATTTTACTACAGGTTACTGCGTGGACGAAATATTGCTAAACTGCACCATGGGAGACATGCAGAATCATACTCTTAAAAGATCTGATCCGATCTAAGATCTCTAAGGGCTCTTAACAAATTCGAGAAAATGTTAGATAAGGGACGTCTTGTGCAACGATGCAATGCTTTGAACAATATGATGCGGTAAATTCAGTACATTCCAGGTGAACCAGTCCCACATATTTGTTTCCGAGGCGCAGGTGGATATGCGAAAATCCCGGGACGTCCGCTCCTTTCTACAAGTAGCCGATCGTTCATCGAAGGATTGTAGAAGACCTTCGACAGCAGTAGTTTTGGGCTGAACTAGTCGTTACTCTTTGAGTGCTGTGTATAATATAATTTAAATATTCCGTCAGCCTTCCACGACTCCACGGCTCATTGAAGTTAGCTATCAGTTCTCTTTCTCTGCCTAGGTACCTGGTATGTACCTGGTATGTCACTGTCCAAAAAGCTGACTGGAGTCACTTGCTCAAAGTGAGGATCACGATGTACAAGTCGTTGCTAATCATGGTTATTTCTAGTTTTTCTTATGAGCCAAGAAAAATTGCAGTCCGTTTGCTCGGAGTTGACGGTAATGACAACGTTCGTCAGCACATGGGGGACTATCGCGTTTGGCGTCTACTAGATGGACAACCTTCATGCTGACAACGATCGTGTGGGAATTTACGCACACCCTTGATGGGTATGCATTTCCTAGAGTGAGCAGAAGCAAAAGGAAGAGTAAGAAGTGCGCAATCGAGATTCATAATTTCCATTTGAGGTTACGTTTCCACTGCTGTTTATGGAAAAATTTGCTTTGTGGCGAGTTGTATGGCATCTTTCTGGTCACTAGGAGAGCCTGTGCGATGATTCTGCTGCTTCGACAGTGCCTGTACAAAAGGTCCACTATTATTTTGCACCACGTCTTCCATCCAATACTCTTTCTCCAGCTGACTGTTTCGCTGCGCAAGAATTTATTGTTAACCCTCACTAACGCCGAATGCGAAAATTCAACTATGTTATATTCGTGGTATGCGTAACCATTTTGTAATTTCATTGAAGGGTGCTTTCCCAGTACTCGGTTCGTAGGTTAGGATATTTTTGCGTGAGGCATGCTGTGGGTGTACAGGGTAAATTTAAGAGTCCGTTTGCAGAATCATTCTAATTGTATTCAACCGCAAAATGCATTGGTTGGGATGTTGCTTCAGAAGGAATTAAACAAATCACCTCGCTTGAAATGGCGATCCACGACGCACCGTTGACTAGCAAACATACGTTCGAGTCGTGATAAGGTGAAATCAGCGCGGTGATGTTCATCGCTTTAATTGTTTTATATTACAATTTGTGCTCAATTTGCTTCAAAAAATATTCCGCAAGTAAGAAAAGTGAAGTAACTGCAACTGTACTTGAAACTGTTGTGCTAATTTTCTGCGGTATGGTAATAACGGAGAGTAGACGTTTATCTGTCGATCCGCTAATTGAACACAGTGTTGCTGCCGATCACTTGTAGTGAGGTCTATGAATAGAAGTTTCTAATGCGATTCAAAGTTTTCTTGTTACAAAAATTTTCCTCCAGACCCTTCCTCCTTATCAAATACCTCTCATCTATTAACTTCGAGAAATTTTGCTGAAATATTTGCAATTAGCTCTTTTGAAATCTACCGTAAAGCCACAGATGCGCAACCGTGACATTTTGGATTCGAACCTCCCCAAAACAACGCATAATTCAAGCGAATTATACATCCTCTTTCGTTGCAAGGGAGAAGTACTTAGCGTTAACTCTCGTATGTTTCGGATCTCATGCTTTTTTTTTGGGAATTCCGAATCAATCCAGCAATTATCGAACATGAGCGTAAAATCGGGTACTGCCGGTTGACGGTTTGTTAGCACCTGCTCTGATTTTTTGATTTTAACGAAGTGCATGTTGGGATTCATTTATATTACATTTCTCAACGAATTTTCAACTTTTTTCATCACATGACTGAATCAAGGACATTTTGGGTGCAGATCACATAGTACAAAAACCGTCGAGAAATCAGCTGTGGGGTCGGGTTTTTTCAGTTACTTTTTGAACGACCTTGGAAGAGAATTCATGAAAAAACCATTGAAGTGGGGACATATGGAGTCATATCTAAGGAACATGTTATATGAATGAGGATATGCCAACACGCTTCTCAACGACACATGAAGTGGGGTATCGATGAAGCACCAAATATAGGGCGCAAATCGTTCCATTCAAGAGTTGTGCTCAGCTGGAACACGATGTACTTCAACAAGCGATTTATTTTCTAGGATATTGTGTGTGTACTAGCACTCATTATTCGAATAGCGGGTTGCATAGCTTGCTGTTGCTGATCGCTGTCAATAAGCTAAACCGATTTACGCACAAGGTTCTTCAACCCGTTCCGCACAGTAGTGACGGATTATATCAAAATGTTTGGAATAACATCTTGCTTGCACTTTCTACTATTTTCGCCGCAAGAGTACAATAAGGACACTGTACTCTACGCGCCTTGGATTTTTCTCGATAAAAGGTGGATAGGACAGCCGAAACACTTCATTATTGAGAAGTGAACTGACTGAAGCAGCTAGTTATCGCGTATTTCGCGCTGATCGAAATCGCAGGATCCTCCTACCGCATCTTCTAATTAACTAGACGGCAACGGATATTGTCACAAGTCGACAGCGTCATCCGACCAGCTTATTCCACTTGCCCCGTCACATTCTATATTTCCTGTTCTAGCATGCAGCACATCGTACTCATTTTTAAAGGTGCGCCCTACTTTTGTGACAGAGTCAGTAATCAAGCAACAAGTCGACGATTGGTCGATCGTAACAGTACCCAGGTTTGTATGATCGTCAGTGCATAATGAAGTACACGTAATTAAAAAAGAGCAAAATGCCTATTCGGGAGTTTGTCAAGACGAATCCGTCATGACTGAAAGCTTGCAAAGTCTTGGCCGAGAAACACAGCAAAGACGTATTCTGTTGCGTGAATGTTGTCCAGAGAGCGTTTATGTACGGTCATTATTTTCTACGCGGTCCTAGCCTCCTTCATAAGACTCCCCCACGACTTTTTAAGCTAAGGATTGTTTTTGACCGCGGGGCGCTTTCAACAGTAGGGCGCATTCAGCTTTCGCGGTCAATATCTATCGTACTCCATGAGCCTGTCTGAAGCAGTTCGTCATATCCACGTCGGTTTAGATAAGCAGGGAGATTTACCTTGTTTCTGTGCGGTTTGAGAGTCAATAAATTCAAAAGTTTGATGGTCAATAAATTCGCTACTTTAGCAGTAGTACGATGGCAAGAAGGAAGGTCTGTGCTCAGAAAATTAAAACTTGATTCCGACACAGAGTCCGTTTGATGCGCCTTCATTTGTTGGTCATATTTCTACAGTTTTCAGAGGTCTGATTTCGTAGAAAACTTGTATCAAATGCCACCCTTAAGAGAAGAACCCATTTGCTCTCATGAAGAAAGGCGGAGCAGAAAATAATCTCCCGTAAAAGATAAAGCCGCAATGAATAACAAGATGAGAAATAGGACCTCCTCGTTAAAGAAGAGTTGTGGCGAAAGGAAAAGTGCTTGAAAGAGATACAGTTATTCACCGCCGTTGACTTGCTCAACGTTTAGGATAGAAACTCCACCAGGAGATTTCGAATGAACANGAGGAGAACCAGGTGCCCCAGTTTTTGAGATCTGCACGATTGTCTTACACTCTTGGTCAAGCGATTGGCGTTTTCTATTATGGAGCTCTCTACGCACATTTTCTGCGCGCAATAAACCGTTTCGCCGCTATCTGTACCCCGTTATCCTATTCCCCTTGGTTCAACACACGAATGACATTCCGCTGGATATGCGTCTTTTGGTTGGTTTCCTTAATGCAAGACACCATCTGCGAAATCGGTGAGCCAGGTTTGCCCCTTCTCCTGCCTTCTAATGCATAAGCGATTGCCTGTTACTCATAGTTGATCGCCTTCAGATCGTTGTCACTTTTTTCGATCGTTACTCTTCGCTTCTCGGCTTTTCCAACAGCGAATGTTCCGCGAGATGGATCAAACTCGATTTATCATCAATGCCGCGTATGTGATATTCATTCCGCTCATCGACGCGGTTGTGTTCATGAAACTGAGACTCTTTACGGAGGTGTGCTGAGAATTGTTCAAATATTGTAGTGCGAAGAATGTTGCCATCAAGAGAATCAAAACACCTCAAGTTGCAACTCAATGCGTTCACCTTAGACACCCTTCATAATAAGTAAATAGTTTGGGCCATCTGTTCATTGGGAGGGTGGGAAAGTTAGTGAGAGTTTTTTGTCGTGAACTTTCCAAGCCTTCTGATTGCGTTGGGCTCAACGTTTCTTATTTTTATGTGTTTCCGGCGGCCTCTATACAATTACATTTTCTGCAATGAGCCTTTCAACTTTCGCTTTCTGCTCTAGTTCGCATCAGAAGCGTGGTTAATCGACGACCAAAATTTTCGACTATGAGACATTTTACTACAGGTTACTGCGTGGACGAAATATTGCTAAACTGCACCATGGGAGACATGCAGAATCATACTCTTAAAAGATCTGATCCGATCTAAGATCTCTAAGGGCTCTTAACAAATTCGAGAAAATGTTAGATAAGGGACGTCTTGTGCAACGATGCAATGCTTTGAACAATATGATGCGGTAAATTCAGTACATTCCAGGTGAACCAGTCCCACATATTTGTTTCCGAGGCGCAGGTGGATATGCGAAAATCCCGGGACGTCCGCTCCTTTCTACAAGTAGCCGATCGTTCATCGAAGGATTGTAGAAGACCTTCGACAGCAGTAGTTTTGGGCTGAACTAGTCGTTACTCTTTGAGTGCTGTGTATAATATAATTTAAATATTCCGTCAGCCTTCCACGACTCCACGGCTCATTGAAGTTAGCTATCAGTTCTCTTTCTCTGCCTAGGTACCTGGTATGTACCTGGTATGTCACTGTCCAAAAAGCTGACTGGAGTCACTTGCTCAAAGTGAGGATCACGATGTACAAGTCGTTGCTAATCATGGTTATTTCTAGTTTTTCTTATGAGCCAAGAAAAATTGCAGTCCGTTTGCTCGGAGTTGACGGTAATGACAACGTTCGTCAGCACATGGGGGACTATCGCGTTTGGCGTCTACTAGATGGACAACCTTCATGCTGACAACGATCGTGTGGGAATTTACGCACACCCTTGATGGGTATGCATTTCCTAGAGTGAGCAGAAGCAAAAGGAAGAGTAAGAAGTGCGCAATCGAGATTCATAATTTCCATTTGAGGTTACGTTTCCACTGCTGTTTATGGAAAAATTTGCTTTGTGGCGAGTTGTATGGCATCTTTCTGGTCACTAGGAGAGCCTGTGCGATGATTCTGCTGCTTCGACAGTGCCTGTACAAAAGGTCCACTATTATTTTGCACCACGTCTTCCATCCAATACTCTTTCTCCAGCTGACTGTTTCGCTGCGCAAGAATTTATTGTTAACCCTCACTAACGCCGAATGCGAAAATTCAACTATGTTATATTCGTGGTATGCGTAACCATTTTGTAATTTCATTGAAGGGTGCTTTCCCAGTACTCGGTTCGTAGGTTAGGATATTTTTGCGTGAGGCATGCTGTGGGTGTACAGGGTAAATTTAAGAGTCCGTTTGCAGAATCATTCTAATTGTATTCAACCGCAAAATGCATTGGTTGGGATGTTGCTTCAGAAGGAATTAAACAAATCACCTCGCTTGAAATGGCGATCCACGACGCACCGTTGACTAGCAAACATACGTTCGAGTCGTGATAAGGTGAAATCAGCGCGGTGATGTTCATCGCTTTAATTGTTTTATATTACAATTTGTGCTCAATTTGCTTCAAAAAATATTCCGCAAGTAAGAAAAGTGAAGTAACTGCAACTGTACTTGAAACTGTTGTGCTAATTTTCTGCGGTATGGTAATAACGGAGAGTAGACGTTTATCTGTCGATCCGCTAATTGAACACAGTGTTGCTGCCGATCACTTGTAGTGAGGTCTATGAATAGAAGTTTCTAATGCGATTCAAAGTTTTCTTGTTACAAAAATTTTCCTCCAGACCCTTCCTCCTTATCAAATACCTCTCATCTATTAACTTCGAGAAATTTTGCTGAAATATTTGCAATTAGCTCTTTTGAAATCTACCGTAAAGCCACAGATGCGCAACCGTGACATTTTGGATTCGAACCTCCCCAAAACAACGCATAATTCAAGCGAATTATACATCCTCTTTCGTTGCAAGGGAGAAGTACTTAGCGTTAACTCTCGTATGTTTCGGATCTCATGCTTTTTTTTTGGGAATTCCGAATCAATCCAGCAATTATCGAACATGAGCGTAAAATCGGGTACTGCCGGTTGACGGTTTGTTAGCACCTGCTCTGATTTTTTGATTTTAACGAAGTGCATGTTGGGATTCATTTATATTACATTTCTCAACGAATTTTCAACTTTTTTCATCACATGACTGAATCAAGGACATTTTGGGTGCAGATCACATAGTACAAAAACCGTCGAGAAATCAGCTGTGGGGTCGGGTTTTTTCAGTTACTTTTTGAACGACCTTGGAAGAGAATTCATGAAAAAACCATTGAAGTGGGGACATATGGAGTCATATCTAAGGAACATGTTATATGAATGAGGATATGCCAACACGCTTCTCAACGACACATGAAGTGGGGTATCGATGAAGCACCAAATATAGGGCGCAAATCGTTCCATTCAAGAGTTGTGCTCAGCTGGAACACGATGTACTTCAACAAGCGATTTATTTTCTAGGATATTGTGTGTGTACTAGCACTCATTATTCGAATAGCGGGTTGCATAGCTTGCTGTTGCTGATCGCTGTCAATAAGCTAAACCGATTTACGCACAAGGTTCTTCAACCCGTTCCGCACAGTAGTGACGGATTATATCAAAATGTTTGGAATAACATCTTGCTTGCACTTTCTACTATTTTCGCCGCAAGAGTACAATAAGGACACTGTACTCTACGCGCCTTGGATTTTTCTCGATAAAAGGTGGATAGGACAGCCGAAACACTTCATTATTGAGAAGTGAACTGACTGAAGCAGCTAGTTATCGCGTATTTCGCGCTGATCGAAATCGCAGGATCCTCCTACCGCATCTTCTAATTAACTAGACGGCAACGGATATTGTCACAAGTCGACAGCGTCATCCGACCAGCTTATTCCACTTGCCCCGTCACATTCTATATTTCCTGTTCTAGCATGCAGCACATCGTACTCATTTTTAAAGGTGCGCCCTACTTTTGTGACAGAGTCAGTAATCAAGCAACAAGTCGACGATTGGTCGATCGTAACAGTACCCAGGTTTGTATGATCGTCAGTGCATAATGAAGTACACGTAATTAAAAAAGAGCAAAATGCCTATTCGGGAGTTTGTCAAGACGAATCCGTCATGACTGAAAGCTTGCAAAGTCTTGGCCGAGAAACACAGCAAAGACGTATTCTGTTGCGTGAATGTTGTCCAGAGAGCGTTTATGTACGGTCATTATTTTCTACGCGGTCCTAGCCTCCTTCATAAGACTCCCCCACGACTTTTTAAGCTAAGGATTGTTTTTGACCGCGGGGCGCTTTCAACAGTAGGGCGCATTCAGCTTTCGCGGTCAATATCTATCGTACTCCATGAGCCTGTCTGAAGCAGTTCGTCATATCCACGTCGGTTTAGATAAGCAGGGAGATTTACCTTGTTTCTGTGCGGTTTGAGAGTCAATAAATTCAAAAGTTTGATGGTCAATAAATTCGCTACTTTAGCAGTAGTACGATGGCAAGAAGGAAGGTCTGTGCTCAGAAAATTAAAACTTGATTCCGACACAGAGTCCGTTTGATGCGCCTTCATTTGTTGGTCATATTTCTACAGTTTTCAGAGGTCTGATTTCGTAGAAAACTTGTATCAAATGCCACCCTTAAGAGAAGAACCCATTTGCTCTCATGAAGAAAGGCGGAGCAGAAAATAATCTCCCGTAAAAGATAAAGCCGCAATGAATAACAAGATGAGAAATAGGACCTCCTCGTTAAAGAAGAGTTGTGGCGAAAGGAAAAGTGCTTGAAAGAGATACAGTTATTCACCGCCGTTGACTTGCTCAACGTTTAGGATAGAAACTCCACCAGGAGATTTCGAATGAACAGCTTATCCGCTACAGCGAACGATAGCAACACTCTAGGGCCTAACGCTACCTAAACCTTTTCCGATGAATGTAATTTTCGCATAGCCACTTCGGGGTAAGCGGCGGATAGCTTTGAAGGTGCTGGTCTCGTTCTTTGACTCCTGTGCAGACAGGAATTAGCAGTTCATTTTTAAAAAGGATGATACAAGCAAAATTGCCCTTAATGCGCTCGAAGGGCTGCATTGACCTTCGCATTATCGAATGTTTTTTTCCAAGCTCACAAAGGCTGCTGCAAGCGGAAATTTGTATGCGCGACTCGTTTTGCGTAGTTAGCTGATGACAAAGAAGTGACCTCTCGTTCTGCATCTACCGTAAAGGATGGTAGGGTTTGTCGAAACAAAGTGTGGTATAAGTGGGAACGGATAGCGGAGAGGGGCCCTCATTTCTCCGTCATCGCCATATGCATCTCGAGGAGTTTTTTCATCAGTGGATAGTTTTGGGGGCTGAGAGAGCATTCTCTGATAACTTTTGTCGCTGGTGTTCGAAGGGCATCCGCTGATATAAATACTTTGACGATGTCGTGGAGGGTATTGTTGTTCAGGAGAGCGGCACGCAATAAAACGGTGAAACTGAACAAAATTGAACAACGATCGTGAGCCCCATCTATCCAAATTTCGTTGACTTTAGTTCTTGACATTTGGCTTAGTTGACACTTCCTACACGAAACGATTCCTTTGTGCCGCTGCCGATCTGATAGACAGCTGGTACAAAGCTCAAGGGACAATGTACGGATACAACCTACTACGTGACACTCCGCAACTTGCAAAGAAAATCAAGCGACGTAGCTGACCCATAGACAATTCAGCGGCACGCATGAGATAACATATCTGATATTGTGGGTGGCATATCGCTGAAGAAAAAGGTCCATCCATTTCAAAGACGAATTACGATGACCCTCCAGCGGTAACGATAAAGACCACTCTCACATCTCTAAAGAAAAATCGAAAACATAACTGATGTCTCGGGCCGCAGGGGCCAATTTTTGTACCCTCTTTTGGTGTCTCACAATAACCTTTGTTATATTCGAAACACTCATTTTTTGACGTGGTCTCTTTGTCAGTTTGAGAGTTGCCCTTTTTTGGCGCTTCTTGGAACGATCTGGACCACTCATTTTCATCCGGCGGCTCGCTTCAGTCTTTTGGCAAATTCGCAATTAGAAATTACAATTTCTATTCTAACAGTTTCGCAGTTGGTGGTGAAGTGGAAAGTAGAAAGAAGGAAAGATTTAGCACAAAGTAGAAAACATCTGAGCTTCGCTCGAAAGCCTGTGCTGAATTCTCCAAATGTAATGTGGATCTAAATGCTTCATCGAAAGTGTGTAGCGAAAGTGGGAAAGTTCAGGAGAATAATTTCTTTCCTGCTTCTTACTTTGCTTGGAGGCATGTCGGTCGCTGTCACTAATATCATAATTTCGAAGCAGATTCAGCTTGCTGAGGCGTGGTCGAAGGGATGGCGGAAATATGGTCCAAGGGATCACAGAATATACTGGGCGCATGCTGAGAAAACCATAAATCGTCAACCTTTATTCGCTACAAGGCAGTACGTTAATTTTAGGGAGGTCAAGTGATTCACATCTGCGCTCGAATCATCGCTTTTTCGCGAAAAGAAGGGGATCAGTCAGCGCATTTTGTTAATAAACGATTTCCCTTGCATCATGCGATAGAAGATGTGTTTTTACGATATTTGCAGGAAAGAATGTCATGCTAGAATAGCTGGAGCCTTGGATACCCCTGAGATTTGTAACAGCATGGAGCTTTTTACATTTCTTGGAGACGTTCAATCGGGGGATTTCCAAGAAAAAAAATAATGAATATAGCTGCTCATTTCGAAGCACAAACAACAATGGTTCTTTCAGATTTTCCAACTGATGTCTCCATCGTTATCATTGCCTTCAGATCTGCCGGTGATTAATTATTTTCCACTCCTGATCACAAACCTTCCTTTGTCTTGCAGCGGATCTCCGAAGCTGCACTTTTTTCACTCCTTTTCAGATCGTCGCTTAGAAGTGACTGGATTTTTCCCTATGGAAGCCTGCATTGTTCCCCTTGATAAATAAACTAGCCTTCAAAAAATTGCATCCTTTCCCGCAGACGTCGGAAGGACAATTCGCATTTCCCCGAATGCTTAGATTAAGGGCGGAGTCTTCGAGTGCAATATGATGCGGGAGCCCGCCTTATACTGATGTACTTCAACGTTGCATCTGAGACAGTCTTTCAAAGTTGTGCCACAAATTCTTAAGCTGAAGTCTGCAAGGACAAGGCCGTCGGATGTCGGGGATAGTTCGAGTACGATTTTCACACCTACCGTGGTTTAGGTCGTAAATGCCCAGTTGTCGCGAACATTCACGAAAATGCTGCGGGCGAGTCATGATGCCGATGTTTCAGGCGAGACGGAAACGCCATACACAATGAGCAGTGCCACTGGCGTCACATGTGCAAATTACAATGAACACAATGATCGTCATAACATGCATCATTCACAGCTATGGCCATGGTTGACACCTGATGCGCAACAAGTGACGCCTCCAGTCGTTGAACACCCGACGATCGACAGACGCGAGGCAGTGGGTCCAACTTCCTTTAGCGTGTTGCGACCGAGAGCTTAATTTACCCTTCAGCTCATATATTCATTCAGTTCCTCTTCTCCTAAAGATGTTCAACGATATGTGTTCCCAAATATCACCAGACCTGCAATCCTACGTACGATATTACAGAAGCCGTGCTTAGCCTCCCTTAAATCTTTTTGGTTGGTTCTACTGATGCTTGTCTGTTGTGCCGCATACCGCTTCATTGTTGGCTGGAATACAAGATTCAGTTGCCCCAGTTTGATATCCGACTCATGGCGAGGGCGCCATACTGAGCAATCGAGCTTTGAAACTGAAACCTTGAACGACCTGATGGAAGGCACTGATAGACAAGCCAACAATCACATCAGTTCCAGACCTTCGAGCGTTTCACATCCTTTCCCGTTTCAAGTGATCCGATATTCTTTGAATGCAAAGGTCACCAATTCCCTTGACCAATCCTCCGAGACTCACACGATAAAATAACAAATCCTTTTCTAAGTTGACGAGGCTACGTGAGTTCCATCACCGATTGTCACGTCATATCCTTCAATCTTTACTGCGAAACTGTTGTTCCTAAAGGCTATCTCTATTCTTCGTTATCTCTTTGTGAATACATACATCCACACTTCTCTCTATGCAAGTGCGTGACGAAAACTTGCATTTTTGTCACATCAGTCGCTTACAGACATCCATTGAATAATCGCATTTTTCTGTTCTGGTGCCTCACAGTAGGCGAGGATTGCATCGCGAAGACACATAAGCGAGTTGTGGGGTTGTTAGCGACGTAGATTTGTAATCCGTTTCAGTAGCATAGCTCACGACATCGTTGGAAAAAATCAGTACAGTTCGCTCATCTTGTTATTTAGTCATTTCAAATGAAGATACCAGCTTTCGCGTCACATACTCATTGATATGTCACCAATCCTTTGGCTGGAATATTTCTTCTTGGTTCACTTATCTTTATTGTTTTAATTGTCTTTGATGTTTAATGGCCTTATTATCAAATTTCAGGGCTATCCTCGTAACTGTGGCAATGGATTACTGCAAACAACCCCAGCTCAATTCAGTCTCATCATATCCCGTTCTGTTGAGTGTTGCTAATCGTGTGTTCGGTTGGATTTTAGGTCGTCGCTTCTCAGTCTCCTTGGGATGCACACTGGGTCCTAGTTATTTCAGACTGAGGTATCGGGCGATCGCAATGAAGAACGGTATGTCTCGAGCTTCTTGATCAAATTCGGGACGTCAAACAGGAGGTTGGCGAATCTTGATCTGGGAAAAAGGCGCAAGTGGCCGAGCCCCCCTAAACCCACGCGAGCTGATTTTTTGAGCAGACTTCCATGACATTCATCGCTTGGCGTCTCGAGCAGTTTCGAGTGCCGCAGAGGGCTTTCGGGAATGTACCGAAAATCACAAGCAGTTAGGAACTTGGAAACAAAGTGAGTGGCCGCATTTGGAAAGAATCCGCAGCAATTTGGCCGTGCCTCATTGATGAACTCAAAAAAACCAGCTCTTCAGCACGCCACACGAGCGATTGCCTCATTTTTGTTCTAATCGTTGCGGAGTTTTCTTTCGTATCCAGCATTTCCTCGATTGATGTGACTACCGAAATCTCCACGCTGACGTCTCGACGCTTCTCATATTTCGGTGACTTCGCAAAATGCAGTATCACTCTTCCGTTATCTTATTATCACTTGATCACTTGATTGACCGGACTGTCGAACGTCGATGACGCTGCCGGTCACAATGCGCTTCCATTAGGGTACTGAGGCCCGTGGTTTTGCATTGTTGTAGCCAATAAGTGACGCCACCCCGCTGGCCAGGCGAGCAGGCCACTTATATATATGTATATATATACATATATATTCAGTTCGGAGTTTCGGTTATTCGGAGTTTCCTTCTCCTAGCCTTTCTTCTTCCACGAAGTACCTGCAAGGCAGCAGGGGCTGCGATCTTTTTCGGCGGATCGTACTCGCCGTGATGCGAAACCGTCATTGGGTAACGTGACCATTTTTTAAGTGTTGGCGCGCCACCACCAACCCCAGTCACACCCTGATGAATTTCGCCGTCGGTTGGTTCACGCCTGCTTATTCGGCATATTCGCAGGCGACCGTCATATCTGACGATCCTTCGCGACCCTTCCACTGCATCGAGCTGAGCGGTAGAAAACCGACCGCTCAGCAGCCACCCAACGACACCGACTTATCTTATTATATTTCTTTTATATCGTCGGTATTTCGGCAAACAAGTCACGGTTTCAATTTTTGTTCTACATGCGCGCAGGAGTTCTGCAACGTGAAGCCACGGTTCTAAAGGTAAACTCATTAGTGAAGATTCACTCAAACCCATCACCAATTCTAGAATACTCGTGGGCGCTTGGGTCAATTTTGCTGGGCTCTGTTTCTTGTTTATTCTTCCCCTCATCCTCAGGATTCTTCCCCAAACGTGCATTTCGTCCGTCCTCCCCGAAGTAGCCATCCATCGCCTAACAAGGAACCAGCGCGCACTAAGGCTACTTCCTTCATTTGTAAATATTCGAAATAATCTCAAGAGATGCATTCGCGGAACATTTTGTGCGCAACAACTTTTCGAAGCTCCGGTTTTCCGACATAGGCGGCTGAATTCGTCTTTGAATTTCAGAGTGCAGACTGAAACTTCGCATACTAATTACATGAAACCCTCACGCAAACCCATTACGCAAACGATTACGATATGTTGGAGATCTAACTGCTGTTCGCGAATAGCACAGCATCACTATCTCACATCTATATGAACACAGAAACGCTACTGTGAAGGGCATCTATAGCGGTTCGAGAGAATGACGCGCATCGCTGATACAGTCACATCAGAAATTGAGATCACCTGCCGGCAGAACCCGTATCCGTGCTTGTCTCTTCCGAAACGGATGGAAAATTGAACACCGCTGCGTCTCATTTTAACCAGAAACACGAAACCAGAAACACGACTCATTTCTGAAGTGTACGATAATACCGACATAACCTCAATATGCTTCAACTTCCAATCGACATACCTTGAATACCTTGAACAGCTGTGATTTCATCGATTTCGTCGTTCTCTCCGTCGATACAGCTGGCAATTTTTCCATCTTTCACAATCTTGAGCTTGCCATGTCCAAGCAACACCATACAGACGTCACAACGGATCTTCCCGTCTTGTTGGCGGTCTACCGCATGGCCGCTTGACCTCTCTTGGGTACCATCCAAGAATCCGCTTGGTCCACCTGTTGTCATTCATCCTGGCTACATGACCAGCCCATCTTGTTTTCTTTTATGAATCTCTTCAATGGTGTCCTTTACACCAGATCTAGAACACAGGTCTTCATTCGCGATGCGTTATAGTCTATTGATATCCACCATGCGCCTTTTCATGGCTCGCTGAGTGGTCGCTAATTTATTTTCTTCAGTGAGCGTTATGTTCCACGTTTCGCACCCATACAGCAATACAGGAAGGACGGTGGAATTGAAAAGTTCTGCTTTTGCGGATGGTGCTGTCTTCACGTCACAGAAGATATCCTTGAGCTTGGTGAAAGTAGTCCACTTTGCTCTTCTTCTCCTGCTCAGCTCCACACCCAAATCGTTGTTCATTTGCACAGTTTGTCCCAGGTATTTCTGCACGCACTGAGTCTGTCGATTCGTTGCAACTACAAATACGGAGTCGAAGATGAGAGAATTCAAGGTGACTATTTCAATGCAGAATGGAAAGAGAATTTTTCGAGAACGAATGAAGCAAGCTAACAAAATATCATTTTAGGCTCTCTCATGAATGCATCAAGTCATACTTATTCGTTAGCAGGAAAAGCAGTCCTATTCGAGAGTGTTGAACGCTATTTATTGTAAATTGCTGTTTACTGCAAAAGCATGGAATATTTCTCTCAACTGCGCTGACACTTAGATATAGTTGTATAGTGATTGAACTGCTGGTCCCATCTGATATGCAGTGCGCAGGACTTGCCTGGTTCCACATCGGCTACTTGTTTGATCCAAGACGTGAGCCATCTTCTCGGCCGCTGGTCATTCCAATCTCTCCCTAGAGCACAAAAGTCTCAAACTCTCCGTGAACTCTCAGAATTCCAGCTCGAGGAGAAGTCCAATAGTGAGCTCAGGACGGCCGAAGGAAGAAAAATGATCCATAAAGGTACTCCAAGGTTTTTGATCCTACCAAATGCGTCTCTGTGCACGTTCCTCAGACAACGTTTTAACGAGCTTCGATCCGCTGCGAAAGAGTAATTCGTTCTGATGAGCTCCCGACGAGGAGTTTAACTGCATATTTCTAAGAATCATTTAAATAGATTAGGAGAAGATTATGGCAGGCATAAAAGCAACTATTTGGTCGTACGTCGTTGTTGATATTCAAGATGGAAAGTACATCAAGAATTCATTTGTTGCTGCACCGACGCATCCCGCAAAAATGCATTTTTAGTTTGAAAGAAACTGCAATTAAATCATGGAACGCAGCCGATTAAACAGCCCCATACGTAGACTTTGCGCGGCGTTTGCATGGACGAGTCGCTAGTATGCAGAGTGATCAATGGCTGAGGCGCAAACATAGCGTGTGTTTTCTAAAATTAGAACGAGGTGGAGCAGGCTAAAAGAGGAATCGCAGCATTTATAGTTCAATTGACCTTCCGTCTCTAAAATGACTCATCAATTACCAACTGCACCGATTTGTAAAGTAGTGGTTTGTGCATAATCTCCTGTGTGAATTGTTATTGGGATGGCTGACTGATAAAATGGTCTTCAGAAGATGTAATAGCAGATTGTTTTAAAGCATCAAATCACTTTCTTAGAATGCAAGAGTTCGTTTGTTCCATCACCATGGAAATCGAGAACACTAAACTGCATAATATTTCGACTCGAAAGCATGGATCAAACAACCCAAATATGAGTTCAACGCTGCCCTTTGATCGACTGACGATGAGCGATACCTACGATCAGAATTCTTCCCACTCAATTATCGGGTGCGCTACAACATATCGATTTGCATGCACCGCAGGTCATCGATTTCCGTAAAAGTGGTTGCTTACAAATGAATAAATTCTGATTTTTGCGAGAGCATTGCGCCACCACATGAAATTACTTCCAGAACAGCTAAATTCCTTAGTCCGGAAAATTTTCTGTCAGCTTCAGGCAATCGCAGCCATTCTTAAATTTTTGGTTCATATGCCTATCACTGCCTACGTTAAATATCATAGGCGCTACCCAAGTGCGTATGCGGTATGCCTGTAAGTTGTGAATTCATTCTCTTGAATGCTACTTGCAGAATAAATAGTCGTATAGTTCTGTTCAACTCATGGTGATGTGCAGCACTCAACAATGCACAGTTCCAAATTTTAAACGAAACTGTTGTGCGATATTCATGGCGTGAGCACGCTCCTTTTCGCAGTTGCTGCAAGATGCTATGTGATTCCCGAAAAATGAAAAGAAATACGACAAAAGAAGTTGTGTAGGCGCGTTCCATCCTTCTATGAGGCAAACATACTTCACTGCTCCATTGTTCGCACTAGCTCAGGTGCAGCAATTTCCGCTCTGGAGATATATGTATGTATTCATTGAAGTAGACGGAAAACGTCTCAATGCAATTCAATCGAGCGAATAAACTTCATTAGCATTTATATGTTTGCAGAAATCCCATCACAAATGGTTGCACTTCAAAAGTTCAAATTGACCACTTTCTGAAGTTATTCATCCACAATTGTCTCAGTCTCACTTCAGGTCCAATAACGCATCTATTCAGCTATCGCGAATCAGCGTATGCTTGTGAATAGAAAGGAGTGCCTGAAGCGTCATTGCTCACTTTATCTTTGCAAGAAAACAATTCAATATTATGGGTAATTTGCCTCAATCCAACAGTTTCAGGATTTCCAAGGGAATGTTGAATGTGGCAATTCATTTCGTTAACCAAATCCTTTACTTATGACGACAAGGGACACTTCTTCGGACGTTCTCCGCTAAAGTTATGACCGTTATTATGGGGCATACGCCTCTGCGCGCTTTAGGTTCAAGTGTCCTTCTTTAAAGCGACTGTGAACGCTCGGTCAATAGACGTCCAAAGCCTACGGATGATATCTCATTTTCTCCATAATCGTGCAAAATTGCTTCATGAGCAGCTGCGACATTTGGTGTACATGCTCGAATTGCTGATTGCTCTTCCCCTATATGACCTTTTATATGAATTTGTGTGTTGGTCATAGACACTTATAAGAATTCCAATTTTCGCACCATCCGCCAATTCATGTCCATTGTCATGCTATTTCCGAAAAGCAACTTTTATTAAGAGTAATGTTGACGTGACAATGCGACGCCATCTTTGAAAAACAACACCCTGCTAACTGCAACCGTTTTTTTGTCAAAAAGTTTTCGATAAATTCACGGAGCTTCACTAGCTCTGATTAACGGAAAATATGCGACTCGTAGATCACTGCGCCTTTTTCCGTGACTGTTTGCATGTTCCGCTAGCGTCACGCTATCTAGCACATCCGCCAACCACAAAAAAGCGTTATTCCACCGGAAACTGGCCGCAATGCTTCGATATTTGCGATAGGGAAGTGTTTGAAGATATTCGTGATCGGCTTGCATACGATAGGGGACCAGTCCTCACAATCACGAACAACCCTCTCATTGTCACGGGATTTATTGCAAGTTTCGGTTTTTCACAGTGTTCCCCACTGAGATAATACAACTGGGAACAGAGCACAGTTCTAATTTGATCTGATATTCTACTAGCTTCAGTACTTTTTTATAATTCTGTCAAACCATTGTGCTTTCTTCAGTGGTATTCGCAGGAAAATAAAATATCGGTACTGGGCTCTCGACCTCGGGCTTCGTCTGATTCGGAATGTGCTTTCTGATTGTGCTCATTGTATCACCATATTTCCTTCTGCGAGAATTGGATATCTTTAACGGACTTCGTCCTCACACTTCTTTTCGGCGATCTTAGTTGTGACACATTTCTCCATGCAGCTTACTTCTGCTTCCACGACTCTACGAGCGAATTACGCCTCTTCATTCCAATGCGGTTCCTCGCTATCAGAAAGTTGTCCGCAAGAGCAGTGCT
>JAARMF010001009.1:0-26984 GCA_022844705.1 Toxascaris leonina | reverse complement strand
CCCCCCCCCCCCCCCCCCCCCCCTCGTACCCAGGACGTCTGATTCGTCGAATAGTTTGTTGAAAAACCACAACGATGAATGAAACTCACGCGATAACCCGACAACAGGAAATCTACGCTGGTATTTTGATCTCTTCGGTACGTTTCATTTCCTTACCTGTTGTAATCAAGTGTTCCAATGAGGCGTTCACAGCCTTCAGGTGATAAGGGAGCAACCCTGCTTGTTTCTGAAATATATACACTTTGAAGATTTTTGGCGTCTGTATATCGGAAGAGGGTTTGTGTGTATTCGTGAAACAGGAAATATAGGAAAATTGTCATACAAATGCGTGGGGAGAAGTGAGACTTCAAAGAAAGGATGCTTCGCGAATCCTTATGCAGTTTGTTGCAGCGAGGGAACTCGTGTTTCCTCTGCTCTAAGCTGAATGAATGTTGCATACAGAGCAAAGTTTCAATGAAGGAACGTCGGTAGTTCGAAGTGGTTTGAGCAAGTTTGATGCTGTAGAATGATTGATTTCAGAAGAAAAAGCTAATTCGAATTCTGTATTAGTTCACGTATCATCTTTTCGACGAATTACGAGTGCCGGGACTGACCGCGAAAATATGGTTTCTGTCGCACATATGGATGATTTATGTCCAAACACAAATGCCATCATGGGGTGCAAAATACCAGGGCGTTTCCCTCTGCTCGTGTTCTCAACATGCCATAATTTATTCTACATGGACAAAGAATTGCGTGGCAAAGGGATCAATGCAGGTGCGAATTCCCCATCTGAGACATGATTTTGATGGCACTAGGGGATGCCAGACCTTCCTAGACGAGGACCGAAAGTATCCAACTGTTATAATTCTCCAAAACAGGTACCAATAAATTTGCCTGGAGAATGCGAAAGACCGAGAGTAAATACTTCAAGGACTCATCTACAAATCGCAACTTTCTATTACCCATCGTTCCAAATGAGCGTGAGCTTGAAGAATTAAGTAGATTGAATCACTCACGGTCATTTAAGAACTAAGTGGATTGAAGCGAGGAATTTTCCATTAGCTGACTTGAAATCTGCATCATGTGTGACAAGTTTTGCTTTACAGCCTGACTATTTGCACGCAGAAAACCGTGGACGTGAGTTGATCAAAAAACATGCGTGAACACATGCGGCGTTTTCCCATATTTTGTCTAAATTGGCAGAAGTTCACAGTAAGCGGAAAATATGTCAAGGAGGCTTCCTCGTTTGTGAACTCCTTCGCAAAGGTGAAGTTTAAGCACGAAATTTTCCAGTGAACCGCAGTCAGATAGCGTTCTCTCCTCACAGTTAATCACTTTTGATACGTTCAGTAGTTGATCCGTATGGAAGATAATGAAACGTCACTTGCATCAGCGGACTCCAAAGTTATCCTAGCAGGGCGCCTTGAAAGAAAGTCAATGGAGAATAGTAATATATTTTCACTCTCAGCAACAAGTGACCGAAGAGAAAGGAGGACTGTAGCGATGTGCAAGCATTGAAAATTACACAATTCGCTTGCAGCAGTTCTTCCCGCACACTGAATTCGCACTTTAATGATATTTTCATGAGTAGGGGTTGTATGATCAAATGCCATACGATTTCCTTCAAGCCATTAAAGGTTTTGCAACGTACACGCAATATTTCGGCATAAATTCTGTACGCGCACGCTCACGTTTACGTGCATTTTTAGTTTTTTTCCGATGTTCGCATGTGCGTGCACCTACCGGCGCATGCACGTTTGTGCATGTGCGAGTGTTAGTACGGGGTGGTGTTGTAGGAATCGCCCATCGCGAAGTCTGTTCACATTATGCCTCATATTTGTGAAGTTTTGTCCCTGACAATTTCAAAGGACAGGACATATTTGATTAAGCAGGAAAAGATACTGAACGTATCCGTCAAATGTTTTTAGATCGCCGTTGCGGGGATGCTCACTAATGGATTGTCGATTCTAACCGTGTTCCGAAAGAAGCCCCTCCGAAGCCCATTCGGTTATGTTTGCATTTCGCATGCAGCGGGCACCATTGGAGTATTGTGTATATTTGCATTCTGGGTGGCACCAATTCTTTTCATGTATGTTTCTCCATCTGCTCGTAGACCGTTCGTATGAGAAATGTTATATCGTCTCAATCAGTTTTAGCAGTTAACATACTTTGTCGATTCGTTGGGAGCACGTTCGTTAGTGAACAGCAGCTTTTGTCACCATCACTTTGTGAACTTCGAGGACCCTATCAAATAGTTATTGTTGCATCGCTAGAATCCGTTTTGGGACCACATTATGGTCGACCAGATCAACGGATCGACTATGGCACAGTAACGAGCAACTTCTGATAACATCCTCTCTAAATAACAACGATAGTAACGAACAAAAGTGATGGTTGAATATCAAAAATCCCAGTCTAACGGGTTTAGAATACCACTCAGTTTACTTTAGTAAAAAAAAGCATTGGTTGCGAATAAATATCTATTCATAACGCCTCCACTTCCTCTTAGATAAAGTTGTATCGTTGTGAAAAATCGCACGCGCAAAGGAAGTAGCAGCAGTATTTGAGCTGCGTTCAGTAATTCAATGAGACAGTGTAGCCGTTGGGAAACGAAACTGAAGAACCCCATAATGTCACGAGATGCGGCTTGTAATGGGTCCAACTCGACGCCTCTAGCAATTCAATGACTCAGTCGCGTTTCTTTGGGGCTGACTCGATCGTTNTTTTTTTTTTTTTTTTTTTTTGGAGAATATGACTGATAACGCTTTTCAGCTTATTCTGAACCTAACCGTCAAATACTATCGCACATCTGCGATGCAGCATTCGCCAATCCTAAACAAAAATCTAAGAAGCTTGCTCAAATCTGCCCTCCTCGGTATGTGAGTCTGTGAGCAGTCTATCGCAACTGCGCTGACAACGCAAGGACCCAAGCACTCATAGTCGTATCTCGCGGCGTCTATTTTATTCCTGATCCAATTCTTGTAAAGAAATTCCCAATTTCAGAAATCAATCACGTCTTATCCCCTTTTGGTTTCTACTTGAAACCGCGGCGAACGTAGCGTATGACCCTTGCTGCAACCGTATTATTTCCCCACTACAACAACGGGCACAAATATTGCTGCACTGAACTGTGGGGGGGGGGGGGGTAGGGGTCCTCGGTCCGGTTGCGATGGTCGTAGAATTTCCCCCAGCCACCTGCAGTTGGTTTGTACAGGTTTTGTCGTACTTTCAATTTGTTTACATCGGCAAGCAATCTCAGAACACCTACTTCCACTATCAACGAGGTCAACCGAATTTCATGTCCTTCAGGCTGCTGTATTGAAGCGTCAGCAGCATGGGTGTAGCAAACTGCTCGCACTATGCATCCGCCGCAACAGGAAACGTAGATGCCTCGATTCTTCCATTGGCCAGCTATTGACTAGAGATGATAGGCGATCGATTACGTAAGATATATGCAAGAAAACAGTCAAACTGATTTCCGTTTGCTATAGGCGACAAGTTCAGTACCTTCCGGTTGAAAGCCGTTTTGATCGGTTGCTGAGCGATCGTGTTCTTATGTCGCCAATCAGATGTCATTGTGGGACCTTTTTGGTTTTTGGTGCCTGGTGTTAATGCCTAAAACAGAAAGGCAACTCTGAGGGACCGATGGCGATGCCTGTGGGTCGATCTCCATGAGGAAATCATGGCGGAGGTTCGTCAGCAACTCGTGCCGATGGTCCGATCACTAGTTCAAGAGGTGATGAACAGCGTGAAATCAACGGTGGCAGCGAAACGGTCTGTCGTCCTGGTCGGAGTCAACGAAGTTACCGATGTCCCTCCCATGAAGGGAAACAATGTCTACTGTTGAACAGTCCTTGATATCTTTGATACAATCAATTCCGACGTCATCCCTCAGCAAACATTGAGAACGGGACCTCAGCAAGAAAGCAGAAATAGACCCTTTAAAGTTATCCTCGGGAATTCTCATGACACAAAGCAGGTTCTTTGCAACGCACGCAAGCTGAAGGGAACAAAATTCGAGCACATTTTCATCCGTCCATCTTCAGCGGCAAAAGAAAGAAGGAACCAATGAGAGGAACGCCAGAAGCGCAAGCTGAGTCAGGAGGCCGTCAACATGATTATAAGCGGTGGCAAGTTAGTGCACAAAGTGAAGGAAAACAACGGAGTGTCCGCGAAACATGCTCGCCATCAGGACGATCCCAGTATTGAGGGTCTCGAAACCCACGGCTGGCAGTACTGTCGAGCGGCGCGAACCAGGACGGCACGAAGAACTCACGTTTATCTATCGGTCGCATCAACACGGATAAACGTGAATTATGTTTTAAGTGCGCCTTGTATAAGTGTCGCTCAATTTTGAACAGCCTTCCACTGTTAGATTCCCACAAGTGCTTTGATGCTCTGGACATTATAGGGCTTTACGAAACATAGCTATCAGATAAAATACCCCCTTCCATGTACTCCAAATACAACGTGCTTCTTTCAGATAGTCGTACAGTATGGAAGGGGGTGTTGTCCGTCTCCTGAAATTAAGGCATCTTTCAGTTGAAGGAACCCGTAAGTTCAGATCCAGAGTTCGGTTGGCGCTGAACTCTTAATCTGAACGTGTGAGAGCTGATTTTTCGTGTGCAGATGAATATCATTTCCGTTTCATAGTGTCATATCGTCGACCACGTTGTAGGGTTCAGAAAATTAGTTAGTTCTTCCACTCCTTAACTGGTGCTGCGTGCCGCATGAGTTAGATATGTCGACCGAGTTTATCGCAGAATGTGGTCTTGCTGTTGTAACTGATGAGCCTACACGCGGAAACAGCTTGCTGGATGTACTGCTCAGTACAGATGCAGCTTTAATAAGTAATCTTCGTGTAACTGCAAACTTTGAAACAAGTGCTCACTTGCTGTCAGCGTTGAAATCGTTAGGTCTTCCCAGCCAATTATAGAATTCCGCCGTCGTGGCTAGCGTCATTGCGATCGATCTCAGATCGTTGACTACTTTCTGGGTTACGAATAGGATCTTGAGTTTGTTTCATGCTGTAGTTTAAAGAATATTTTCATATTTGGTGAATCGTGGTGTTGATGGCGCTGTCCTCCTACCGAAAAATACAGCGCTTTGTGTCCATGTGCCTTCCTATCCTCAGCGCATAGTTTCTGAGCGATATGCCCTGTGGAACGATGGGCGAAAAGCGCATAAAATATCTGCATTACGAAAACGCTCCAAAGGTTACCGTAAGACATGCAAGAAGTAGGCGAAGAACTGGAAAAAACGCCTGATTTGTTCCAGTGATCGTGGCGCGTCCTTCAGTCGGTGTCAGAACAGCTTGCCTTATTCTTCGGACAGGTTTTTAAAACGGACGATGGTACTCGTCCCCCTTTCCCCGTCCACAGGAGACACCGTTTGAATGCCGTCACGATAGATTTACACGTAGTCAGAGAAGGTATCTCTGAACTCAGTGAAAAGGTGGCCCTAACACTAAAAGATATACCTTCGCGATTCATCGAGAAAGCCGCGACAGGCCTTTCTTCCCCCTTATATCTTCTTTTCAGGCACAGATTGCAGTAGGCACCATTCTACGTGCTTGGAAAACGGCAATAGTCGTACCAGTACCGAAAAAGCCATAGAAAAAGTGCTCTCAGCTGCGGTAGCTCGATATATCTAGGCGTTTCTGTGAGTTCCGCCCTTTTTTGGCATAATCATTGTGTTGAAGTTTTACGGACGGCTGCAGAAGTCGCGCATTATATTCTGCTTACTATGCAGTACAGTTGCGTAAGGAATTATCGAAAAGCCTTTGTTGCTTGCTGTCGCCGCATTTTAGAGTACTGTGGCTATGTTTTCCGCCGTCTGTCAAAAGGGATATCGAAATTATTGAAGAAGTCCAAGGGCGCTTTATTAAAGCAGATTTTAGGGAAGTTTATCGTGGACCGTTCCAGCTCGATTATGAGCAGCGACTTCGCATGTTTGATTTGGAGCTTTGTGCTTACATTTATGTTTGGAGGTCGTTAAACATTTCCCGGGAATTCCGTTCGAGAGTGTTTTCTCTTTTACAAAGTTTGCATTGCGCTCAAGACCTCACCCTCTGCGAACTGTGAGAGAAACAAAGAACTGAACTGATGTGCTCAATTCTGTCTGCTTTTTGTGCTGTCCCTTTGTCGTAGAGGCTATTTATGAGCTCAGTGATAAGATGTCGCTAACGCTATAAGATGTACGTTCGCGAATCATCGGCAAAGCCACGACAGGCCTTCCCTACCCCTTATGTCTTCTATTTAGCCACAGATTGCAATAAAAAATTGGTTCGAGAGTATTTTCTCTTTCGTTGAGCTAGCATTGTGCTCAAGGCTTTATCCTCTGCAAATTGAGGGAAAAACAGCAAATCGAACTGATGTGCTCAATTCTTTCTCTTCTCGTGTTGTTCGTATCTGGAACTCTTCACCATGTGGTATAGTTATGGCGAGTAATTTGTTGTGTTTTAAATGACACCTGGAGCAATCCGATCTATCGACAGTATCTCCTGCCTGCCGGCTATAATCTGTTACCAAATGTCGATTTTGCGTTCCTGCGTGTTTCTTATTTATGATATCTATTCGTTGGCNTTCGGAGTTTCGGTTATTCGGAGTTTCCTTCTCCTAGCCTTTCTTCTTCCACGAAGTACCTGCAAGGCAGCAGGGGCTGCGATCTTTTTCGGCGGATCGTACTCGCCGTGATGCGAAACCGTCATTGGGTAACGTGACCATTTTTTAAGTGTTGGCGCGCCACCACCAACCCCAGTCACACCCTGATGAATTTCGCCGTCGGTTGGTTCACGCCTGCTTATTCGGCATATTCGCAGGCGACCGTCATATCTGACGATCCTTCGCGACCCTTCCACTGCATCGAGCTGAGCGGTAGAAAACCGACCGCTCAGCAGCCACCCAACGGCACCGACAAAAGATCGCAGCATATACCTAAGCATATATTACGGCTTCTGTACATAGTTATTGTGTTGGGCATGTGGTTTCATGCTTTCTTATTGGTAATAGTGATGTTCTTTTTCAAAAATTTCGGAGGCTTAATTTTCTATTCTAGAATTCGAAGAGGTCAATAAAAGTGAACGACAGTCTAATATTTCAGGCGCATTGTTCTTGTGTCCCAGGCCGTTTTCAAGGAGGTGGCTGCCTTTCTGATCTTTCAAAATTTTATGGCCACATCTTTGTCAGAGATTTGCGGGAGATTGTTCTACACACTATCCGCTTTATTGCGAGCAAACAAATTCTTCTAAGGGAGGGATTTGTAGGGGGTTGTGTAGAAAATCAGACCCTGTATAATTGTATATCCGTGAAGAACAAAAGAAAGTGCGGCAAAGGAAAGCTCGTCACTTTTCAATTGCGAGTCGCCAATAGGGAGAATGACGGTGACTGCATAGTTGTGCAGATAGGAAACAGCGTTTCTCGGGTTCCGACGGAGACAAAGTGAGCGTAAAGAATCCGCCTTAGCAACCTCAGCCCACCGACACTGCGTCCATTTCCTCTTTGATGAAGAAAGTACAGAAAAACACTCCTCCACTTACGAAGTACGAAATTGTATCATTTGTGAAGGATAACTGTAAGCACAGTATCATACGTAAGGCTTCGGTACTATTGCATCACTAGTTCATTTACGGTTGCCCGCCAGATGGAATTTCATATGTGTTTTTGGCAGCGCAAGTTAAAGCGGTGATTTACAGGAAGCCGGAACAAATAGCGCCGTTTCTGAGCGCTCCGCGTTTGCTTTACACGGTCGGTCAAGCAATCTCTCTCTTCTATTACGTAGCTGTGTATGGCCATATTCTGCTCGCTACGAACCGTTTCGTCGCTATATGCAAGCCGCTGTCCTATGCCTCTTGGTTCAGTGCGCGAATGACGGTGCGCTGGATATGCGCTGTTTGGGTGTTGTCCTTATTGCAGAGCGCCATTCGTCAGCTCGGTAGGTTATTGCTTGCTGCTCTGTTCTCTTCGATAATTAACGAATGCACACCACGTCGGTTGCTATCCGCAATAAATCCATCCATTCTTACGAACAGTGCTCATCTTCAGATGCATGCCTTTTCGTTTTCGATCGTAGTCTGCTCGGTTTTGTCTTCGCAAGCCGAAGATGTTTCGTAGTTACGATAAACTTCGGGATTTTCTTCAACGTCGCATATGTGCTATGTGTTTCGCTTCTCGACGCTGTCACGTTCATCCGACTAAGAAGGTTTATGAAGGTATACTGAACTTTGTTTACATATCCTAATTCGAAGGATACTGCCATATAGCTAATCATAAGATGTCAAATAATAGCTTCTGGGCATACTTCATAAAAACTAAATTGCTTGTGGCGATGTGTGCTACGAGGAGGTGGGCGTTAAGATCATTCTGTTTTGAACATATTACCGGCTTCCGCTGTTGTTGCGGGCACACTATGCCATTCCCCGCCTGCTTTACAGCTAGCTTTTTTGCAGCTGAAGCACCGCTGCCCGTTTTATTCAAGTTAACTGATCATCGCTTCAGGTCCTTCTCAAACGCTGGCCTCGAATGACCTTCTTGTAGGGTGCGAGGTGGAGATTTTCGTGGCCAAAAAGAGGTCATACCGCATCAACAGTGTGGGGACAATCATGTACTTGAGGCAAAAAAGGAAAAGCTTAGAATTGACATCTCCTAGAGCTCTTCATGTTTATGAGTATATGTTAGATACGTGTCGTTCTCTGCAACGTTGCGCAACTATGCGATTTATGACAAACGCATATGACGCGGTGTATTTTGTAGTTGACGATCAGTTGCAATGCGTTTGTTTCTCAGGCGCACCTGAATAAGCGGAAGGCACAAGAAGTTCGCTTCTTTCTCCAGGTAATCTGCCGTTATCTTCATTGCACTTGGTCACTCGCAGAAGCTATATGAGCAAAGCGGTATTCTGGCGATTTTGAACTGAATTCGCTATTACCGATCAAGAACTGATTGAGAATAGACGTTGTGAAGGCAGAGGGAGGGTGGGAGAGGAAGGGGGGGGGGTGGGTGGGAGAAAGCAGATGATTTGTCTAACATCGGCGGATAGCAGAGCAACGGGAAGCAGCTTCCTCACCGATGGCATATTTTTTTGCAAATCCCACTGTTCTGCTGGAGATGCTCATATGCAGCTACAGTCGACCGCCGAATTCGATCCCAGCAGCAGTCGATGTGGAAATGATGTCGCCCGCAACTGGAAAAAAGGAAGTGGCAAGAATTCAAATTCTTGCCACTTCCTTATTGAAGGAAGATTTTCGTGGTAGCACAGTGCTGAGTGCGACGTTCACCTCGCCGCGACATTCCCGCCGCACGAAAAGAATATTAACAGCGTATGGATGCAGTCAAAGAGACATGAAGTGTGCAAGGGATTAAAAGGATTCTAAGCTGAATATCCGGATACAGAACTGAACGTAAGAGTACACAGCTGAATATGAAACCGAATATAGCTCTTATCGAATGAGTATATGTGTGGATAATGAACAACGCGCAGATAAGCTATTTCGGCCTCACTGAGATGATATTCGAAAAGCGACGTAGGTTGCTCGTAGCGGTGTTGTTTATCGGTCTGCATTTTTCCTGCGGCCACTTGGTTCGTTTCATGCCTGCCTGTTTTCTCTCATTTCCAGTTGTTTAGTTCAATAGTCGTTGCGTTCTGCGCGCTGGTGTGATAGCTCGCGCGTCAGATCTTGGCGCTTCGACGTGTTGAAAACGGTTCGTGTTTCTGACTCTACGACCAGAATGAGGCTTGGTAGTGACAAATTTTCAATACCCTTCGGCAGAGGCAGCCACGGACACGATATGCGTCGAGAACTGCGCGTTGCTGGGCAACTTCTGCTATGATTCCTATGACTGATGAAGCGTATTGTACCCTCGATCTTTGCTAGCATCTATTTGCAGTACCGCTTCTCGAGCAGTACGGTTCCAATAGGCTCTCGCGATAGTGATTTTGTATCATCTAGGAACAAATGGCAGATTCTCAATATGTTTGGGCAAAATGTGTGTTTATTCGACTAGAATTTGGCTGCAACTGTTAATTGTTCACATTGATCCAGCTCAGGATTTGGCCTGTCGAAGTCGAACCCGGGTCTTTTCGTTTAGCAGTAGAAGCCTCTTCAGCTGAGCCACCGACGTGCTGCGGATGTTTTCCAAAAATAGGGGGGGGGGAGGTAGGGTTTATGGTAATGAAGGGTGATTGTAGTCGGTTGATAATCACTTCTGGGCTGGAGAGTTCGGCGACGTACGTTTTTCTGTGCGGGTAGGGACGTCCCAGTTCGATTCCGGTTATGCGCTTTCATAGAGTGTTAAAGAATAGTTGTCGCGCGCATCAAAGTTTAGTTGAAATTACAAAGATATCATTATCGTCCAGTAATGCTGCTTCCCTTCCCTCCATTTCTTAATTTACAGTTCGATGATAGTACGTTCCGAGCAGACTGTATCGATACTGCATGTGATTTGCGCTAATCCATTTATGTGGGATTTGCGCTAATCCACTTGTAGTCATTATTCTAAACCTTGATGTGACCAGAAAAGAGCAAATAGAACACATGGGAAACGAGGCGTTGGATGACTGCTCGTGTGGAAACCTTCTCTGTGCCTAAAACTGCTCAAGACACCGATACGCAAATATTGGGAAAATAGTTGTTATAAACGAATTTGGCCGGCATTGGGAAGGCTCGACCACTACGTAACCAAGCAGCAGCAATTGGCTGGCTACATCGTCTCAGTTCCGTTCCTTAGCCTTGGGACACGTTCTTCAGTGCCTCGATCAGCAGACGCTGCAAAATTTTAGACATTCAACTTCGACGTACGTACGAACGACAATGGGAGCGGATGTAACCGAGCCGTACGAAAATTCGTTTATTTATTTATTTACTCACTCAAATGGCTATATTTAACCGTAAATTAAACAAAGCAGGACCAGGTGCCACTGAGCGGAGCTGATACTCGTTAGCAGTAGCTAACACCCTTTGGCATGAGAAGAGTACTGACGTGTGATAATGAGATCTCAAAGTGGTTGATGAAGCGGTCGTGAGCATTGTAAACAGCATCTAAACGATGAAGCGGGCCATTCCGATGGCACCAAACACGATGTTACGATATGTTCATATGACGTAAACAGTACGTCCAACGCGCAACCGAGGCGCGAGTGGTGAGCGAACTTGTGTGGCTGCAATGTCGATTGGGATAGAACGAGAATCGAATAAAGCAACAACTCAGGAGCCGGTGGATGTGGAGGAACTTGCTCTGTAAAAAAGCTTCTGTTCTCGCCTGCTTGCTTCGGGGCCTCATTTGGTAGATGTCATTGATCATCCATACTAATTCAGCGCGGCACAATTTCTGTCGAAGCCTGGTGATTAGCTGTTGCAGCTTTTACAGCTGCTATTGTGTCAAAACGTGTCGGACAGGAAGCGGGAATTGCTTATAACGTGCAGACTTGGTGACTATGTCATTCCTTTATAATCAGCCATCACTTCTCCCTGTAACTTGCATCTTGCTGTCCACTGGCTGAATAGAGATGTTTGGGTTAGAGTTGGGAAGCAAAAGGATGTGTTTCTGCAGAAGCTTTTATATCTGTTCAACGATATGGGCATCTTGAAGACACTCGGAAGAGCTTTCTTTATGTGAATGTTAAAGAGGCCGTTTCGTTTTACTGTGTTCCCCGATATTTCACGGAGGAAAGTGAAGTGCTTAAAATTGCAGTCGGTGTGCTCGGAGATGACGGCGATAACAACTTATTCGAGCTTTTGGGGACTATCGCGTCTGGTATCTTCTAACTGGGCAAAATTCTTTCTGAAAACGACCCTGTGGGAGTTGATGTACGTCATCGATGGGTATGTTCATTTGAAGCAATATGGGCAAGGACGAAAAGAAGACCGAAGTCGAGCAGAAGTAGATTCCAGATTTGTTTGTGACGAAACATTTTCTGGAATTCGATGGATTATTTTGGATGGCTGCAAAAATATTGTACAGCAATTTTTGATACTTTCGCTGTTAATTGCTATATTTGAGTTTTATACCTTCGCAGTGAGTTCATCTACATACTGGTAGTTGCTTTGCACGAAGACATTGCTGTTTTCTCATTCGATGACTTAGGCAGACGAGCGAAAGAAGTACAGCGATGAATCCGATTGTTCATTGACTATTCCCGTGAATTAGAGAAGTGCTTCGACGACGTCTGTGCAATGGACCCTCGTCGATTTTTCGATGGTTTTTTCATTGTCCTCTCGTTGTTGTTCGGGTATGTCATGTGTTAAGGAAGCCGCGAAACCGTTCGGGTGGTAACTAATGTTACCAACATTCCCGCTGACACGTCTTCTCCTGCGAGTGAATGCGACGTATGTAAAATTAATCAGGATCGTATGCGTGTGCACGAGGGAGAGAAAGTTAAACTGTCAGTTGATTCAAAATTTTCCTGGACGTCGTAGCACGAAGTTCATAGCAGCTCCCATGTAAGCTGTGCGTAGACTACCTAAATGTGATGGGTGGTCATCTCCGTCTTGTTTATGACTATTGTGCAATAGTCATTACATAATGGTTCAAGCGAATTCATTTGTGCGCCAAAGGGATACTGTGTCTATGAAGTAGCACCGGACAGCTTCTTTTCAGCATTATTCTCATAACATTCAATCACAACATTCGCTGTTGTTGCGCTGGCTGAAGGTAGGAACAATAAGCTTTGCCGACAGCAATTGGCGATTGATGGAGCCATCGTTAACCGATGATCATTCTGTGAGGCTCGTTGAATATATTCATTGGGTCATGGTAATAAAAAATCAAGACTGAACCACTCTAAAATTCCATTGCTTGAAATATGCTAACAGAGAATGCACCTAGACTACACCAAAGATATTTTTCACGAACATTGCAGAGAATAGTTGAATAACTGTAAACAACCTTGAAATTTTTGAGCAAGTTTTTGCTCTTGCTTATCAACTTTTGATCATGTTCCTTGTACGTTTGCAAGCATGCGAGAGGATTTCAGCCACTGGTTAGGGCGGATGACGGTGTTGTTTAAATCTTCATTTCGCTAACAGAGGATAGAATATTTTTTTACACAAATCGGAACGAATTAAGAACTAAATTGGTGATCGCGAATGTCAAAAACGGTTGTGATTCCAGGACAGATCCATGAGCCAGAAAATGCAGGATTGGAAATGTTGAGAGGACACAAAAAAGAGTTTATTCCACACTCTGGTTCGATAATTGATGGGAAAATGTGGCGAATTCTGAGGTTCGTGCTCGAAGAGACAAGGGGGTGGTATGAGCTGGTGCTGTACTTCATCGAACGAGATAAGTGAATGTTGAATTGAATTCAATATCATAGGAGGCGTTTACAACTACGAAACTAAGGAAAGGCCATGCTCAACGCGACGATATTTGTGCGGTTCAGAGGATAAAAACAGACAGACCAGCTCCATAATTTTGCCGCATGGTCCCTAGGAAGGTTTCCGAAACGCCGTTATCGTAAAATTCATCTTCACGTTTGTGCGCATGTCTGCATCAGATATCAAGGACGGTGACTAACAAGTCAGTCATATTCGAGAACAGCGCTACGATGAGGAACGAAAACCTCTTTCAATGTTCAGTGTCATCATATTTTTGCTATTCGACCTCTGGGCGATCGCTTCAAGGATAAAAGGGGGCGAAAAACACCACCTTGCTGGACCCATTGACAGTAAAACTTAGTTATGATAGGAGGTGGTCTAGATTCGTTCGCGAGTTTATTCCCGTAGAAAGCAGCGAATACCATTCCGAAGCTTCGCACTTGTACCACGGCGTGAAAACTTCAATATCAGTTTCTCATGAGTGAAGGGTGTTGTAGTCTACAGTGTAACCGACATGCAGAACACGATTCTGACTTTGATCACTCAGCTGCACAACCGAGTCATTGCAACAGTCGAACGGTTGGGCTTTTGGATAGTCCTCTAGAAATCCAATCTGGCTCGAACAGAACAAATCCTTTCGAACGGTAACTGTGTAGAACTCGTCCGAAAATGATCGCTCCCTGACTGCGCAAACTCATGGTTTTGCCGAAATAGGGCGGCAATTGAAAAATTCATTTGAAGCAGTCTCTATAAGCAAGACGGCGGCTAATGTAGACTTCCATGGGGCGACGTTTTGATGAAGGATGGGGCAACTGGAAACTTCCACAGAAGAGGAATCGAGTATGATCTAAAACTTGATTTCGAAACAACTGAGAGTGAGTAACATGATAAAAGGTTTGTCTGGACACCCAAGAATGCAATTCATCAGAAGTGAGAGATACTGTTGCACCAACAGTGACGTTCGTAACGAGGCGAACTTAGAAATCAAACGAAATTGAACAAATTTACTAACCGGGCATATTTCACCTGCAAAATCAACAGTTATTGCCAAATCAGTTTCCAGGTTGACACTGCAGAATCGAACTCAGAAATGCTCATAAATAAATAGAACTTAGTAAACGTTCAATTTTACAAGTGTAGGTGCGAGGAAGCGTGTAAAAAGTTTGCGAGGTGGTTAACAGGTGAGGATTTAAAAAGGTAAAGATTGTGGCTCCTCAGATGGTACACTATATGCGAGGAAAATTTATGACTCTGTTTACAACTTCATAGGATGGCCCTTGAACAACCCGTCAGGCTTTCACGACCCCACAATTCGTTTAGGCTAGCCATAATTTCCACTAGCAGCCGTTTACTATTGTAGCTTATATTCAGTGAAATTAAATAAGGCACTTATCCAGAATACGCTAAATACGTTGAACAGCTGTGATTTCATCTCTCCGTCGATGCAGCTGGCAATTTTTCCATCTTTCGCGATCCTGAACTCGCCACATCCAAGCAACCCCATTTAGGCGTCGCAACGGAAGTTCCCATCTTGTTGGCGGGAAATGATGCACGCCTTCCATGGATATGTTCCTTGTTAAGTAAACTGGAGTAGAAGATGCAGTAAAAAGTGCGCAATCGACATTGAACAGACTCGATGTTTGCTTATGATGCTATATACATTCATATTCTGTCACTGAAACAGACAACTGCTGTTGGATTGGATTTATTCGACCACTCCGACAGTTTCTACTCACTGAGAACATTGTCGCATTTGCTTCATGTCTTCCATCGAATACCGTTTCTCCAGTTGAGTTTACTTGCTGAAAGGTACTAACTTCCCCTGGCATCTCATTGGAGCCGGATTGAAACTATGCAAAACTCGTCCAAAAATAAGATTTCACCTCGACTGTATTCGCGGCATTGTCGATCGTTCTGCATCATCTCATCGAAATTGCTTCCTCAGCAGCGGTTCATACGTGAAAATGCTTCTGTTTAAGCCACACTGTGGCTATATGAATATCATTGAAGAACCTCTTTGTAAGATTATTCTAGTAGCGTTCAACCGCAACATTCATGTGCTGCCTAGTCGAGGAGGAAAGAAGTGGTCATTCATGACGCATTGTCGAGCTGTGATCGTTACGTGGTGCATATGGCAGATCCAAAAAAAAGCTTTCATCCGGACTTGTTGGTAACGAATAAGCGTAGAAGTGTCCGAGTATTTTCAGCGCTGTGACAGCTTTATATTCAATTTACTCTCACGCTCAATTCCCGTCAAAGAACCTGAACACAGAAAAGAGCGAAATAACTGTGATTGTACATGAAGCTATCTGGCAAGTATTACCCATTACAATAAATACTAAGAATAAATGCCTACCTGTCGATTCGTCAACCTCACCAAGGCGACGCATGTCAAAATATTCCGGCTATAGAGCTATCGTCGTGGCCTTTCTTGATTTTCATCTATCTCTCACTTTGTGCATGCGAGACATAATTCTTCGAACATCCCCGAATATTCGATAGATTTCTACCACGAATGAAGCATGCTAACGAAGCATCATTCAACGCTCTTTCATGAGTTTGTCAGCTTATACTCATTTGTTAGCACCTTTATATTCAATCGACGCTCACGCACAATTTGCCTCGAACAACCGTACGAAAGTAAAAAAGTGAAAAAACTGTGGTTGTACCTGAAACAATTCGGCGAATATCGCTCATTACAACAAGTAGGGGGGATAGCTACGTACCTATCGACTCACCAACCTCTACAAGTTGCTGCGATTCAAAGTTTTTCGGCGTAAAAGTATTACCTGGGCACTTTCCTGGTTTTCGGCTCTTCCCCACCCTTTGATCGTAATACATAATTCTCGTGCCATAATGCATTGGGATCTGCTTCCATTGTTGTCGGTTTACAGAAACGTTGCCTGAGATATCAACCCTCATTTTTCTTGCGACCGTTATCAGTGCGTCGATCTCGTTTTTTGATCCAGATGCATTCAGGTGACCTCATCTGTTTCATCCTCATCGGATTCAAATATTTAATCTCTGGAACGGAAGGCTGCATAGCCAGCTCCGTTGTCTGAGCTGCTTATTGCAGTTACCTATCCTATCCAAATCCTGTGTTTCCTGTTTTAGCATGCTGCGGCTCGTCTTGATTCCATTAGACGCACACTATGTTCGAGCCTCAGTCATTGATCATTCTGTACACTAAGGACAAGCCGATGCTATAGCTGCAAGAAGTCTATATATGAGTCTTTTTAATCAGCTACGCACCATGATTTAATTGAAGTTTCGTTCAAACTGACAATGCATTTCCGCGGGATGCGCCGGTAGAGCAACAAATGAATTCCTAATATAGTTGCCGTCTCAAATGTGAACATTGACGTGCGCTCAAATCCTTGCTTTTGCATCTCCCATAATCTTCTCAGTATATACTTAAGTGCTCCCTCCAATATAGAGATAAATGCTTAAACGGAAGCTTCTAATAAGCAATTGCTTATTGGCCGCGGATGAAAGTTTGCGAAAACTTCACTGAATGAGCTGTAAAATAAAAGGGGCGCCGATTATAAAAGAACTGGTACAGCAAAGAAAGCTGAATACTCCTGACAGAAATATCGTTGGCCGCATTAACAGTTCGTTAAACTTGCAAATTATCGTAATGTAGAATGCATTTTATGGATGCGACGTTTACCAATGGCGCATTCTCGTGATAGCGTCATCGGTAAAGCTTTCTGATGGAATTACTAGCAACAATGCGCGTTTCACAAGATTTCAGATTCTTTCGGACTATTTCACTCTTTGTGACTTATGCCTCAAAACTTCGTTTCCGCACGGTAAGATAATGCTCGCTAGGTCAGTTTCGAAGAAGGTGCAATTAAATCATGCTACGTGGCTGATTAACCTCTTCAAGGTGTTGCGATAGCATCGGCGTGTCCTTAGTACACTGAATGATCAATGATTAAGGCGCGAACATAGTGTTCGTTTAATAGAATTAGGACGAGGTGCAGCATGGTAAAAGAGGAAACACAGGATTTAAATAGGTAACTGCAATAAGCAGCTCAGATGACGGAGCTGACTATGCAGCCTTCCCCCTTCAAAGATTAAATGTTTCAGTCCGATGAGGATGAAACTAATGAGGTAGCCTGAATGCATCTGAATGAAAAGCTGAGGCCGATGCACTGATAACGGTTGCAAGAAAATTGAGGATAACACAGCCAGCATTTGAACGCTTCCGTGCCACGTCGAGCTTGAATTCACATGGAACGATTCAGTCGCAGTTGATATTTTAGGCAACGTTTCTATAAACCGACAACAATGCAAGCAGATCCTTATGCATCATGGCACCAGAATTATGTCTTGCAAGCAGAGGGTGAGAAAAAGACGAAAACCAGGAAAGTGCTCAGGGAATACTCTTACGCCGAAAAACTTTGAATCGCAACACCTTGAAGAGGTTCGTTATCAAAGCGGCATCTGTGATAACTTGCGAATCCAGAAAGCTGTTTAGGCTGGTAGGCGCATCATTCGGGCTAGCAAGACCACATTCTGTGAAAAATTCGCTCATCATGTCGACACCATAACCGCTAGTTCGAGAAAGTGTGATGTTAGAGTCACCAAGAACTTTTCAGGAACTTGCAGAACACAGCACCAGTTGGTTAAGCAGCCGAAAAAATCCCTAACTTCTTGAACACTATAAGCTAGTTGGCGATATGCCACTGTGGGACGGAAATGGTAAGCATTTGCACTCGAAAATCAGCTCTCACAAGTTCAGATTCACAGTTCAACGCCACCGTTTGAGTTCCTTCAGTTGAAAGGTGCGTTTATGTCAGGATAACAAGAACACCTCCCTCCATGGGCACGTGACCTACCTGAACCGAGGATATTGTACTCGGAGTTCAGTGACAACAGGGAATCGGAGTAGTTTATCTGAGTCATGTTGCGCAAGGACGTGTAATGTCTAGTGCATCAATGTTCTGGAATAACTCTGACACCGGAAGGTCCTTCAAAACGGAGCGGCAATTATAGAATGCGCAATTGAACATTGAAACATGTTTGTCCGTGCTGATGTGGCGAATAAATGAACGTGAATTATTCAGCATTACGGAGGTGTTTGCCTGAGGGAAAAAATGATCGTAACGGAACCATCATTTGTGTACACAAATCATCTTGCTACGAAGAAATACTCTGTACGATTTTGATGAAGCAAAGTAGAATGGTGAGATTCAATCTGTGCCCCTCACACATCCGCTCGAATTCATTGCGCAAAATTAGGTAGAGACTACGCTGGCCAAGTGCTGCATCGCCCGGTGAAACTCTGTTTATCCATATACTTTCACGAATAGCAACATTCACGTGCTCACATTATTGCACTTGAGCTAGTTGGAACGATGAAATTGTGAAATGTGTCTCATGAAGTGTAAAGCTTGTACCGATGCGACCAGTTCTCCCTTTCTGAGAACTCGTTGGCATTTCTTCATCAACNCGCTGCAATATTGTTATTGTCATATGAAATTTTCTCTCTCTGACACGACTAGGCGTTTCATTGTCGTAAGAGAGGTGATGGCTGTGCATTTTAGAGGCAAACTTTTATGGTGTGGTGATCGTTGATGGACTATCAATGTGGTAGTGTTTCTTCTCGTACACTTTAAATGTTACTTCTTCACCTCGGTAGCTCACTCCCTTGTCTGTCATGTAATCGGATCTTTGCTTATATTTCCAGAGTGCTACGAACTCCGCTAATGCATTCGGTTGTCTTTGTTCAGTGCATCACAAGCTGACGACACATTCGGAATTTCGGAGTTACCTGGGGTTTAGGAATAATTCGAACATAATGCGAGGGAATTCTTCTTTGGAACTTTGCGTTTAAGGTTATCTGAAAGTACACATCATATTTCCTATAACCGTCGTTGTGCTCGCTGTAGTTTTTCAATAATTACTAGGCTTTTTGTAGCATAAGAGCGGGCAATTTTTTTCGGAGCGCTGCTTGTTCAATAAGCCAACTCAAAATGAACTCGACGAAATTTTTCCGTCAGACATGGCGGTTTTCCTAGTTTGCTGTGCATGACAAGGTATACTTGAACGTTTGTAATTGCTCAGAACGATACAGTGCGATGACCGCCGGCAGGCGCATGAACGTTTTCTGACCGGAGGGAACNCGTTTGTAATTGCTCAGAACGATACAGTGCGATGACCGCCGGCAGGCGCATGAACGTTTTCTGACTTGAGGGAATGTTTAGAAGGCTAAGCGTTACATCGTCGAACTGACGCACCTATGATTAGAGGATATTTCTATGATAATCTGATATTTTCTAAACTTCAATGTTTTATTCACAACTCCATCAAATCTGATGCTCCCATCAGGGGCGTGCGTACGAATGTTTATATAAAATCGCGATGCTGTATTCATGCAGCTCCAGCAGTTCCCGTTCTCCGGTTGTGCGTTCTGATTAGGCCCATTATCTGCCGGCAATGTCTGTAGCAACAATTCGAAATCCTTTGAATATGCCCACTGCTTGTTCAACACGGTTCCTTTGACGTCATGTTTGAACAGATTGTCTCATAAACTTTTCGCTTGTTCTGGTTATTCTGTCGAAAATTCTTCTTGCTTGCGCGCACAGGATCCCGTCATTATACTGCCACCACCAACTTGAGGAAAGGGCGGCATCCCACTGTCTCTGCCGGCATAATCTGATTGAAAAGTCCCTTGATAGGGCGAAAAAAGTTTGAAACGCGGATCTCATTGGGGTCAGACCATTCAGCCGTTAACGATCGTGGGCTAAATATTAATGCCTACGGAATCGATGTTTTCCTGAAAAAACGAAGCTGCGTAAATCACGGAACCTCTGGGCTTATAGACTACAGTTGGTGCTGGGAGTCAGTGTGAGCGCAAACATTTCTTCTGTTCCACTGCGCGTCGTTGTGGTCCAAATGGGTTCCATGGTCATTGATGTTCCGCTTGTATTTCATTCCGATCCCTCTAAAATACTGTTCTCCTAATGCATTCCCTAAAAATAAAAATGCTGCCAACCGCAACTGAACGAGTGTTAGCTCATGCTTGACGCTTCAGGGTTACAGTTTCCCAAAAAAGTTACGAGAGCCAGAAATTACGAGAGATATTTCCCCGCACAAACAATAAGAAAATATAATGCGTCGGAATTACCCCCGCCTTTGGGAGGCGGAATCCTATACTTGACATTCCATAGTTGCAATTTTAATAACTCATGAATGAGAATGCCGAATTCCCGCAGTCATGTAACGAGTGGTGTTTCGAAATGATAACTGAATTGATATCCTATAGGAGTGAACAAATTTTTCAGATGGAAATCAATCGATTATTCGATGATGTTAAAAGTATTACGTCTTCCAGACGGAACGTGGGAGATGGCTGACAAGAAGGAAATGCATCAATGAACAATCTATTAGCCACAAAATTTTGAAGAGCACAACTCTATTGAGGTTGCGGAGGTGACAGCTACATTCTTTTGTGGCTGTCACTGTTTAAAGTGTTCAACCTAATCCGCAATATTCGTCGAACAGTTTCAAGTACAATAACAGTTATTTCATTTCATTCCTTTGGCAATATCCTTAGAGACAAACTGAGCGTGGGCGTAAGCTCAATATAAAACTGTCAAAACGTTAGAGTATTTGAACACTTCCACACATCTCAACGTGTGGAAATGTTCACATCGGCACGTCTCAACGAAGGCGTATTTGTCGAAATCCATAACATGCCCCGAGGCAAGACAGCAGGTCAACATTTCTTCGTGGATCATCATTTCAGGCGGAAATGTGATTTGTTTGTTTCTTTCTTTGGCAGCACCATAACCAATGAATGTTGCGGTTGAATATTACCAGAATAATCCTGCAAAGGAACTTCTCAATTCTTTCCGTATAGTCACAGTGAGCCATGAGCAAAAGTATCGTTACTTAACATGTAATGTTAAGAAAGCGAGCTTCAATGGAATTATACCAAACGAACGACAGCACCATGTATCCAGCAGACGTGGGAGCTTATCACTGAGAGAACTTTCGGCAGTTAGAATTCGACCCCAATGAGGTGTTACGAGTTCCTCTCGAGCAAAAAAACTCAGTTGGACAAAAAGTATTGGTTGAAAGACGTGATGCAAATCGAAGATGATCTCATTGTATAGACACTGTCGGAAGAGTGCAACGCACGAAATTAATCAGCAGTTGTCTTCTGTAGCGGCAGAACGTGAATATGTCTTCTCATAAACAACCGCATCTGTTTCATCTCGATCGCGCGGTTTTTACTGCTTCTACTACTCCAGTTTATTCAAGATAAAACATACCCATCAAAGGCGTGCATCCCTTCCCACGCGATCGTCATCAGTATGAAGAAGGCCCATTTAGAAGACGCCAAACGTGAAATTCCCCAAGTGCTCAGGAAGGTTACTAACACGATCACCATCGAAGAAAGCGTCTGCAATTAAACACAGTCCACCTTCACTAAATGAAGGTTAAAAGTAGGTGTAATATGAAACGTCCCTTGCACTCTCGAAAGTAAGAGTACTACTTTGAGCGTGAGCAAATGCACACGAGCGTGTGAAAAAAAGGAAATATATCGGCTGTATTTTGAAAACGCGCCGCAATTAGTTTCACTGAACAGGACTATGATAGGTACCTATCTGCGAGCAAAAATTATGGCTAACTTAAACGAACTGCATTGTCTCGGAAGCCTACGACTAGAACCCATCAAACACAGTTCTCAATCAAATATACCGAACTGATCTATAATTGCTGTCATCGATCTTTTCTTGCATCTCTGAACCGGCAAGTCTATAGAGATGCCCACGTGCATTGAACATGACGACAGATTACCTGAGCAAAGAAGCGGATTTCTTGGGATCTTCGCTTTTTCAGCTGCACCGTGGAAACAAAGCCTGGAATATAGAGAATTTTCCGCATCACATACATCTGTAAACCATCGCATCATTGCAGGAAATGAGGCGTACGTAACATTCCTTCAAACCTAAGAATGGACTTTGGAGGCCTCATTTTGAAGCAAAATATTCGAGGCTGAGATGGTTGATTTTGATGTGCCTCGATAATATCCTCGCCAAGAAAAGTTCGACGAGTTCATAGGTAGGCCGCTCCTCAATAACAGCATGCTATGAAAGCTTCCTCCGTCGATCAGCTCTACTTTTGAGGCGGCATCAATTAGAAGGGGGCAAAAAGCGATCACGCATCGACTCTTTTCGCGACTACGGACAACGACTTCGGAGCTTCTGCATCGAGCCCGCTGTTCGATGCGATTCTTTCTTTCATTANGTGCGATTCTTTGTTTCATTATGTTGCGCATTTCCTCTGCTTCTCATGACTGCGTGGAATAGGGCACTGAATTTTGTGCGCCCTGTCGACGGATCTTTGAGGCACTTTCCTGCTTTTCAATTCCTTTCCAGTACAGGTTCAGTTCTGGAGGTTTCTCAGTGTTACATCATATGTTGTATAGTTGGACCTCATCTAAACAACATGGCGGCGCAACAGCAGTGATGCTTGAACTAGTGGGAAAAGCTTCCACTATGCACCCCACAGGAAATATACAAATATCCATTGAACCCACAGCAACAGCAAGAGGTGGTAATATCTTCAAGGGAAATCATTTCAATACAAATTTTGCAGCAAGGTGCAGGGTTATTGCATGACTTGAACACCTTTATCAGTTCTGATTTGATCGATTCCTTCGTTCTTGCCATCTACACAGCTGGCCTTTTTCCGTCTTTTGCGAGCATAGGCTCCCTGCATCCAGCCAACACCATACAGAAGTCTTAAGGGATCATGTTTCCCATGCTTGAGTGGTCCGTAGAACATCACCTGTTGTTCGCCGCTTGTTGGCTCGCTGCTGCTTATTCAGCATATTCTTAGGCAACAGTCATATCTGACGGCCGCTTCACCATCCATCACTGCACTGAGCTTATCGTAACTCGGCACGGCCGCTCAGCAACCGCCCGATTATCCAAGTATTCCTTGTGTCGTTCATCGAGGAAGACGTATTTGCAAGTAATTGAATTCTCGTGATGTACGTCTTATGTTAGCGAACATAGTGATTGTAGAACATAATTCACCTCTTATGATCGTGTTTGTGGCAACATTTCTCATCGGAACAATTTTCGTAGTAATAACACACCATAATGATAAATGGAACAACTTCATCATACCTTCATAAAAGATGTCAATTTGATGAACGTGATAACGTTAGTGAGCAAAAGGAATATCATGCAGGCGGTGTTGTTGATGAAACCGGCGCTCGTCCATCTTTGGGAACATTCGCCACTACAGAAGATAAAAACCAGAGCGAAGCGATCGAAAAAGTAGTGGCAACCATCTGAAAGGATTAACTGTGAAGAGCAAACAATTAGACACTTAACAATAAATCGTTGAAAGAAGTAGAACTAACACTCCTTACTTACCGATTTCATGGACTGCACATTGTAATAATGAAGCTACCCAAATAACACATATCCAACGCATGGTCATTCGGACACTGAACCACGAGGAATAGAACATCGGTTTGCAAACAGCGACGAAACGATTTATTGCGAGCAGGACGTGCGTGTAGATGGCTCCCAAATTGAAGAAAACAACGACTTGACCAAACGTGCAGAACAATCGTGGAGCTTTCAGGAACTGAGACACTGGCTCACTGCAAATCAGTGCCATTGCCAAATGCGTCATTCTCGAAATCAGATAGATCGTACGTATATTTAAAAGAGCTATCTTGCTGCAGCTATGTTAAACTGAACTTAGCAATGCCGCACACACATGGCTTGTTACATTTATACATGTGTATGTCCACTGCATCTGGCTAATTGTGAACTTACATCAATTGAAGCAAAGTTTCGAAAGAAGCATGCGATGAGTATCTCTAAAGACAGGCAAGGGACGAACTGGATGAGACGATGGCTCACACTATTATGGACAGACAGCCAACTGATGGGGCCATCAGAACGTCTAGTTTCACCTGATGAACTTCATAATAACGCAGCTTGTTGGCCTGGCATTATTATCAGCGCAGCTCCACAGGGAAGTCTACTGGCCCTTTACTCTTCTTTATTTATGTAAATGATTTATCTGATGGTTTGCCGAGTGCATACACGAGGACCTTAAGATCTGCAGCTCATTGAGCAGCCGGGAAAGGCCGCTGCGATATCCAGTACGATGGCATCTTTGCGTATACCCATTCAACACGCGCTCCCAATTTCCTCATTTTCAGCTACAACGTAGATTTCCGACCTGAATGGGTATATTGAGTTGGTTTTCCTCCCGAGTCATTCGTGTATGGCATCAACTACCAGCTCATATTGTGGAAACTAGTAATCTCATGGTTTTCAATGGAAAATTAGCCATGTTTAAAATTAGCCATGTTTAGCTATACTCAAATTGATACCCTCGAAAGAGATCGACTGGGATTTTTCCTTTGCTTTTCACCACACGAATGTGGTGAGATGACCATCTCTCCAACTGAGAAAAGTTCGTTCTTTCCTAAACTGCCAGAGAGTAGATGGAAAAACTTACATGAGTAGCAAGGGTGCCACCGAGAGCGCGAAGACGCTCAACACTCCAAGACTACCGGCTGCATGCGAAACGCAAAGAAAGCCAAACGGGTTCCACAGGTGCTTCTTACGAAACACAGTTATTATAGAGACTCCGTGGGCTATCATCCCCGCAATCGCGATCTGAAATATTTGACCGATTCTTGCAATAGAGTATTTTTGGATCCCTCAACAATCTCGCGCAGTTGCCTCCACTAATTCAAGATCATCGTCGAGAAGAAATCAGCCTTGAAAGTACTTGCCTAAGAAGGTAAAGCATATTCCACAGAGAGCTGTTGCGACGCAGCCGTCCTCAAAGTCTCTCCATTGGCGTCATCCACAACAACGCTTCTTTAAACTAGTAATCTTCTTTGTGGGATAAGCCTAAGCGTAGGCGAAGGGCGCCTCGAATGCGCGTTGAGGGGCGCATGGAGAAAATATGCAGCCAGGGGCCGGTCGATCTTCTATAAGATACAATCTAAGGCACCAGAGGGGGCAATGTAACCGCTTTCGAAACGAAGGTCCTTTCGTCCCACCTTCAATGCAAGGTGAACCTCAGATATGGTGATACGCCGCTAGCCTGGTGTGAATGGCGTAGAGAGTTTGCTAGTGCAGGCATCGAATCAGCATAGAAGGAAACCCGTTGAGTGCTGTTGGCCGAACTTCGCGGACTGCGTCTTTCGAAGAGGCGTCGGAAAAGAGATTCGTTTTAGGATTTCCAATCGAGACTAGAGAGTGACTGAGTAGCGGCAAGAACAGCAGTTTGCTGTTCCCCTTCGTCCATCGGTATCGACGTCGCACTTGAACTATCCATGAAGGTGATGTACCCGCTTTTGGGGGAATGAACGCGACACATTGTGAAAGCAGGGTTGGTCGATTCATTCTGATCAAACTTTTGACGATCGGCAGCTTTGCGTTGGCTCCAATGTCAAGGCACACTTGGCCTTAACATCGTTATCGGCTTCATTGACACGACGCCTGTGGCAGCGGAGCAATGAGGATGACGTGATTCGCAGTTTTTTGGTCCTTCTTCCAATTATGTCTCTATCCAATTATGTCTCTCTACTGCACCAATTAGTATCTGTGTGCCGTCTGTAAACTTAGCACACATCTTCACCGTGCGCCTTTGCTCACTGGTTCTAACAATGTCGTCCGGAATGTCACGGATTTCTTGTAACAATATATATACTCCTTGGTGAATGCGATTATTCGATCGTTGAACTCACCCACATTTTGATAGAAACGGCGATCTCAGCACTACGAGATTCTTGGTGTTGTCCATTCCTCATCAAATCTCATACAATCATCACTGTGAGGGCGACAGTAGGTCGCTCATGACTAACAGCAGTTTGTTTTCATCCCCGTGCTTAATCCCTTCCTTAAGAAAATGCTGAATACCACGCTGTTCGCTATCCTCTTCACTTCCCTCCGTTGCGGACATCACCCGTGAAAGAATGTGTCCCGGAAGTTGGTTGCACAGGAATATCAGACGACATTGGAGTTCTGGTGAGGAGGTGGCAGAAACGAGTACAAGACGCGATGGCTCGACCATCTGAACCATCCATGGAAGATAATTCCAGAATCTACGAGTAACGGCAAAGGCGCCCGTCTACGAAGGCTCATTCTCGCGCAACAGTACATACGGAAACGTTTGCGCGGGCAACCATGCACACGCACTCACACATATGTGCAGAATAATACACGCATGCGGACGGACATACTTATCGTGCGCCGCCTGTTGCATCGGCTTTGAACTTTTCGACTCGCCAAAACAATTCGGGATCATACGCACAAAATTTGAGCTCCGCATTGGCACTTTTATGAGTCTTTTCTTATGAAGTACTTTCTGAATATAAATAAAAACACTGGAAGTGAAGGTACTGCCGAAGCTCGCGCTACAGTGGCGCCGTTTCGACAGCAAGAGAAACAAAGGAAGACGCGCAAGCAGTCACCGGGCCGCGGCTTCGAGATCGCGAATGAACCCAACGCGAAAAAAGCTGCCGTGAGGGAGCGAAAGTTCGTAACATCTCGAGGGCCTCTCCTCGACGTCACGCCCAATAGCGTTCCAAACGATTCGCACTCGGCGTCATTTCGCGACGCCATTCCCAACGGTATCCCCAATTGATCGCTCCCGGCCGCCAACACCTTGATCCTTCCCTTCGCCT
>JAARMF010001008.1:20092-43367 GCA_022844705.1 Toxascaris leonina | reverse complement strand
CCCCCCCCCCCCCCCCCCCCCCCCCCCCCCCCCCCCCCCTACCCTCGGAATCATAATCGCAAGGCATAAATAGAAGCTGTTTCCCTAATTAGTGAGAATAACAAAAAAACGACCACTCATTCCCGCCTTCCACTGAACAATCCGAAAGAACAAATTCTTGTCCATGTGCAGAATAATAAGCGTTCTTTACTTCATTCTTCAATTCAACATCTGCAGCTGAAGATGGCTCGAAAAGTTGGAGCTAAGTGAGGTCCGCAAAAAGTAATAATATACCTGTTGCCGCCATTCGCAACACAGCACTGCTATCATTCAAATTGCGGTAACGTTCAAGTGGACGGTATGACAAAAGAGTTCACATGCAAACGTTCCTTCTTTACTTATCCCTACGGAAGTAAAGCACTTTTGAACTTTGCTTGGTCATCGCCCCTCCTAAAATTAGTATATATATAAGCAGGTCCACCTTCCCCATCCCCCTCGTTCCCTTCAGTTTCAGGCCTTCAGCTGCGAGATGTAAATATTACTGCGAGCACAAAAACTCCTTTCTCGTCCAACAAAGGGTCATACAAGAAACATATTTAACGATAAAATATGAGTGAAACCATTCACTCGATTCGCTAAAATCCCATTAAGCAAAGTCTCTAAAGCACTGAAAAACTCTTCAACAATTCTTCACTGCAATCGAGTTCAGTTGCAAACTGTCAACAACGGTGTTACCTCAACATTAAATAAACACAAATACATAAAATGAAGTGAAACAAAACAAAACCTTTTTACCGACTTTTGAATTAGTAACGTCTTTCGGATGTTCACTATAATAGAGAAACAATTCTATAAAGCGTACTTAAGGAATAAAATAACAATAGTTCAGCAACAAAAACTGCAAACCTCAGCGATATTTCGTTGAAATCCTCTAGAATTAATGCGCTCACAACAACGCTTCAATGAATTCTTTTAATGTGCTGTCCTTTCACTTAGGTCAGCAAGGCTGGAGGTGGCTGTGGAAATGGGAGAGGAGGAAGGGAAAGGTGCAAAGACAAACGAAAGAGGTGAAGTAGGTTGGAAGAGGAGTAGAAAAATACCAAGTTTTCAAGAACGTTACGTTCGGACTAATATTTTCGACGTATGTGCTCATGGGTATGCAATTTAATACACTCATAACTCCCCTTCTCTCTCCAAGGTAGTTACTTACCAATCATTTCCAAATCTGTCAAGTTACTTATGAATAAGGAGTGAATGAGAAACACATAGAAAGCACAGCAGTGCAACAGAACCACCCACCCCCCCTCTCGCCCCTCCGTTCACTTAAGTGAAAAATTTCTTACAGGAAGCAAACACTCTACCGCAAATAAGAGATGAGCAACACTTTGCCAGTTTCGAAACAGTGAAGAAGAAAAGAGATATAAATCGTTTTGTTTGCGGAGGATACTACTACCCGAGTGCTCGAGCTGGATGGATATAATTTGAGCCGGAGGGGAGCGATCGCTCTCCCATATGCATACGAAACAACAGCCAAGCCTAGTTATTCCCTCACAATGGATAGCTCAACATCAGCTCCCCATAAAAGTTGCCATTCGATTACAAATTGTCGACAAAAAATTCGAATGGTTGACTCATCGCGATACGAAAGCTTTGCCGACTAGAAGCCAAGTCCTGTGGCAACTCATCGAGCCGATTCGACGGATGATGGACAACAGATGGACCGGCTACCAACGACGCCGATGCACCCACTTGAATATGCTGTGACAACGTCGACAATGACGGAACTGGAGCTGGGGGTAATACTGCACGACCTCTGTAAACAAAAAGTGAAGCCGACAATACCCCTTTAAAAAAATTTCATGGAAAAGAGGCTAGCGTAGTCATCTTCAAGACAGGTACTTTGAGTCAAAGCAAGTATTTCGAGTGCATCTCCGCACGTTCCGATGGGGACCATTCCGTATTGTTGACGTCAACTGACAAACGAATACACATCAAGTCACAGAATATCTCCATTTGGGCAAACCGGCACATAGGAAAACGTCACGATTACACAGTTACTTTCAGAAATTGTACCGCTATTGCCTGAGTACGGCTTGCAGTGGGCAAGAAAGGGGAGGGAGGAGGAAGGAAAAGGTGAGGTCACTCATGTTTAGCCGAATTAATCGCAAGACTGTGAAATTACAAAATTGCATTGAAACACGAAAACTGTCAGCATAAGCCTTCAGCACTTCCAAAACAATTCCCGTTTCAATCGTTTGCTGCCATATGCACCCCTTTCCCACTTGTATAGTTGATGACGGTATACGAATGACCGAAAATCTCTTACAGTCAAAATTTCAGTTGACATTTTGCCGCTCGAAATTTGGCTCTACCACTGTCTTGCTTTTTTGCAACTAGAATCGAATATGTTCGACCAAATAACGACCCAATCATAAGCAATATGACCGCCTGAGTGACTGAATGAAATCTTACTTGGTTATAATCGCTAATAGTTTGCGATACAAAGAATGAAGTCTTTTAATGAACAACTCATCAATGAACATCCTCTAATTACTATATATTCTATAAGAAATGCGCAATAAGAAGAAAATAGCTAAAATATCGTTTTTCAAACATTCGTGCTCAATACTTCCATGAAATGATCGTCTTTCAATTCCAACATTGAAAAAGGGACTCAAATTGGGCAGCTCTATTATAGGAAATACGGTATGCTGCCTTTGAACAGTAATGTCAGAAAGTTACCCTCTGATGTGTTCACTGCCACTCGATCCATCGTTGCTGCTCGTTTGGCTGTGTACATCAGGTGCACATCCACCCTTGTAGACACCGACTGGATTTGCCACTCCGTGCATTATCGATGGGACAAACGGTTGGGATTGCGGTTGGCCCGGATATGGAGAGATCGGCATCGATGCATAACCACTCACCTGCAACTAGTGAAACGTTTTAATCAACGCTTGTCGCCACTCACCAACTGTAACAGTACAAATAGATCGACCATCTTGCCTGTGGCAACGTTGAGGGCTTTCAAGTGAATGAAGGTTGCCCTACTGAGGGCAACACAATGCAACGTTGCAGATGGGGAGAATACGAGGCAGATCAACGAGGGGGATTGTGGAGAAATTTCCACAAGAAACAAAGCAAGAAACAAATGATATGGATCTCCGCACTTTTATAACCTAAATACTTCCACATGGAAGATCAGAGGTAAGGAGCGATGAATTACCCTGATCTTACGGACCTTGTCCCTCTCTCTCCATCCCATCGCTGCACCACACCTCCAGATGGATACTTCACCACAGTTGTTCTCTATCCGTTCATTTCATCCTCCGTCCAAATTCGGACAGGAAGTTGAGGCATGTTCTTATTCTGAGCATGAGAAGGACACCATGTGTCATCATTTCTAGTGAGAGAAACGTATTCAATAAGCATGACCCTTGTATCCATTCAGACCTATTTCTGAGCGGAAATGTGAAGTCCGGGGCCAGAATGTTACAATATCACAAAATCTTTTCAAAAATATCGCCCCACTTTCAAAACGAATGCAATCACACCTCATGACTCAAATGGTAAATGGATGTTGTCCTTATTAGTTTGCCCAACTTTTGACGCTCTGTCAATAGCTCCGATCCTCACCCCCCCCCCCCTCCCCGCTTTCTTCATCCCCTTTCTGAGGGCGTGGAAGTGTCGCTCATGCACGGTCCAAAGCAGACGCCCCCCCCCCCCCCTCCCACCTCCCTTTTCCTTAATCTAGAAGAACCTTCCAATTGAATGCCTCCATCGCTCCTACATCAAATTCAGTGAGATAAACATCCGACCATTGCTGGGTGCAATGCAGTTGCAAGATCTCGTATGAAAACGACAAAACGACGCCCACTAACGCCCTGAATAAACCTTCGTTTTAACTCGAAAAGCGATGCGGGAAAATTATGGTCGAAACACTAGTAAACGAAACAAACTGAAACTTCAGCAACGACTGTACAAAAATTCCAGAGCAAAATCTCTTCCCCTCTCTCTCCCCCCTCCCCTCCACTCTCTCCACGAAATACTCCACTGAATCGATAAGCATCACGCCAGATTTATTAATTTAGAACATCGACTGGCATCATTTTGTAGGTGATATAAAAAATGAGAAATGAGTAGGAAGTGCCACGTACTATTTATTTATTTATTCATTGATAACGTCTTCAAAAAGCAAATCGTATTCTCTCTACACTTATACAATGCAATATATATGCGCACTTGCAACAACAAACACAACGAAGGATGCATACTGACCAAGCAATAATGAAATCCGCTATGAAATGAGCAGTTTGGCACCCCTCCCCCCCTCCCCCTCCTCCTCCCTACCTTCTACCAGGCCACAATTATTGGTGCCCTTTCTCCCAGCTTCCCCCCTTATTTCATCTTACTTTCGAACAATGAATGCAGTGAGCGGGAAACAGATTTCCCATGAAATGCTCCCTTTCTCCATTTTTGTATGTTTTGTAAATTTTGTACATATGGTTGTTGATTTCAAGCGCTGTTCCCTGAGCTCAAACTACTGTAACCTCAATGTTACATATGAATGTATGATTCTTTCTGAAAAATGTTTCAAAATAGCGGGTGGTCAGGATATCAAGGTTCGGACACCTTTCGCAAGCCCTGTTATTCAACTATACCGAAGTTATTAAGTTGCAGTGAAGTAATAAGAATGCAAAGCGACGAATAAAAACATCAAATGTGCAAAAACCTCTTTCGAGCCTAATGAGAGATGATGAGGCATTGACTGCATCTCTCTCATAAATTTTGTGAGTATTTACTGTACTCCACGGAGTGCGTACCGCCTCGTCTTCTAATGTATTCCCCAAGACCTCTCGCTAAAAGCTTTATCCCAAAATACGAATATGAACAATCTCTCATGCGTAAAAAAGGAAAACAAGACAGACAACGCATGCAAATTGCAAACAAATGAGCGAATAGCATCGAAGGCGACTAGAGCAATTGCAATACAAAATCAGCGCCAATTGTTCGTTATGTCAGCTGTGTGCATAACTTATATCAACGTTCATATTCCTACAGAAAGGGGGAAGGTGAAAGAGGACGAAAAGGTGATGCGAAATGAAGCAAAATTGGGTAAGCGAAAGGAACAGAAAATGATGCAGCCGCCGGGTCACGTTACAGAACTGATTCCTTACTACCTGGCTTTCCTCCTTAGAAGAATTTAAGCACTTCAAGATGACCTCCCCCCCCTTCCCCCCATGACTTGCCACGAACGTCTGTTCCCCTCGAGAAGCACCCATCAATTTTTAGATGCACTCGTGCTGAAAGCTTTACAACTCATTCTCCCTCCCTTGCCCTTGCCAGTTTCAGTTCAATTAGCAATCCCCCCTTCAACGCCCATAGAAATGAACACAGCGATACGATCTCCATACAAGCAATGTTGAAACGGATCATGCGCGGTACAAGAGGAAGACATTCTCATAAGATCTGCATCTCCAATTTAGAAAAACATAGCAATGACTCTCGTTAATATCTTATAGCTGTAAAAAGTAATAACAAAGATAAAAACTTGTACAAGTGGAAGATACACACTACACAGATGTGTTGCTCTACATCGTACAGGTTGAAAGGTGCACATTTTGTGGTGACTTTTGCACGCTCGGAAGTGGAAATGAGGGTTGAGGAAAAACTGCTTTGTCTTTTAACTTATTCCTATGTTACCCATCCCCTCCTTTCTAAACCCAACCTGTGAAGAACATTACCACCTGCTAGACGAATACGTACCTCGTAAAGATGGTAGATGTGAACAGTGTGCGACGAAAATGCATGTGGAGGTCAGAAAAGCGGAGATAAAAATTCCCATGAAAACTTAGGCATTGTGTTGAAAAGCTCACCACATATTTCTAGAAGCAGTTGAAAAACACACTGCTAAATTTGGTGATCCTCAATTTGAGACCTCTTTCTACGACAGTGACAGCAACCGAAACTTCCCTTTCAGAAGTCACTCCTTAACTTTTAGCACATTGAAATGATAAAAAATCCAGTGTGGTTTCTTACCGAATTTAGATTAACCATTCACAACGGCCCTTCACCCTGTTATTTTTTGCTGGGTCACTGGAAGCGCCATGAAGTTCATACCATACTTTCGTATTTATAAGCCTCTTCTAACGCACACCTTTCGGAAGATGGCGCTATATGCCCATCTTTCGATTGTAAGCCTCTTCTACACACTCAGTAACTATCGACACAGCAAACTCGTAAAACTGCAGTACATTTGAGAGAAAGAAATGAGTTAGCAAAAAAGGAAAGAGGGCTCCAACAAAAGAGATCCCCACAAATTTAAGCTACCACATCTTATATTTTACTCGAATATGCTTCGCTTCTAGACGATCTCCATAAGCGTCCCTTCCTCCCTTTTCCCCTATTCAATCTTCAAATATCTATACGATTGAATTACCTGCAGATGCCAGAAGCCTCCGAGTACATGTGAGAGGAGAATATCGTCAGAGGTTAGCAGCTACAATGCCCAAATAAATAGTTATTCTTCAATAAATAATTCTGCAGTGTTCGCTATCCAATGCAGTCACAGCTTAGTGACTCAAATGGCAACTGCCAAAGAATTAGTGATAGAATATGGCATCGCGACAACAACGCAATTAATTTCAAATGCTCTTATCGTCGCTATTTTCAGACATCAACAAAGAAAATGAATCAATGAAAATAGCTGTTCTTAATGCCCTGTAATTTCTAGTGGTTCGACAAATATAAGACGTGACCCCTTTCTTAGTATGTAATTAGTCAACTTATCAATACCGAACACAATAAACCAAGCTCGGGTACTGTGACCATATATGATGAGCTGTGTCGGTTACCCACTCGTACAAGCATCCCTATCCAGTGCACGTGCATTTTCTTTACAAGAAGCAAGCAACAAATATACAAATGATTAGAACATGCACACAGAACGCAGTGTTATACACAATGAAGCATCGGTCGTATAACATCACATAACGACCTAACCGCATCGATTAACAACGCGATAACTGCATCGCCTCACAACGTCCTTCGGCACCCCCACACTATGCCGGTTCATCATCCTCACAAATGCCTCGATGTGATAAAGGAGGAAACGGGAGGTGCGAAGAGATCGTTAGAGGGAGGGAAGGAAAGGGCACAAGCATATGAAGCCGTCCGTGAAACCAGCGGAATATCGCTATCACTTGCTACGACTGCTGATTAAAGGACGATATAGAATGAAGAAACCGGAAGCTAAGGTTTGAACTAGAGGCCTCTTACCCCCCCAATATACTTCGATCGGGCAAATCAGAACAATTTACCAGTCACACATATCTCAGAAGCAGTTATCAAATATCCATCATATAGAAGCGCATTTTAACGTCGACATTATGTGGATGTTGAATGGTGCTTACCATAGATGGAGGTGCATTTTGCAACATCGCCGTCTGAGGCCATGCTCGGGTCGCCGTCTGCTGGGCTGCAGCGGCGGCCATTAGACCGGATGGAGGGGGTGGCAAAACCGATCCGACGTCACTTCGGACACCCTGATCATCACCCGCCGATGGATTCTGACGCAAACGTGCGAATTCTGAAACCTCACGACAATAGCAACAAGAACAACAATGTCACGCTGTCTATCTATAAAGCGCCCTCTATGTATTTGGAGATCAATAATTGTAAGATTCACCACGGTGTAAAGAGCACTTGAACGGAATATGCTCACCTCTTGAACTTGACCTGACGCCTGAAGCAACTGACTGCTGCAACTCCTTAACACAAATTTCTAGACGGGAACGAGGAAGGAAGGGAGTAGACCGCAGGGGGGAGGGGAGGGGGAAAGTGCGGAGGATAGGGATACAAAGGAGCGGAATAATTTCTATGGTTGACTCACCTCTTCTACCGAAATATGCGAAAATAAAATTTGCAAACAACTAAAATGGAGTGGTCGAAATTTAAGCCATGGTCGCACAGGACCAGAGAGCATTGCTGACTTTCAACCATCAAGGGAACTGGAGTGAACCGTTTGCGAGATTTTACTGCCCTCGGCAAAAAAGCACATCAGCTGACCTCATCGAGTGCACCCATCACGGCTAAGATTTGAAGCATTTAAAGAACACAAATCATATTCCAATCCCCACCACATGATGTCGTTCTGTATTCACACGGATACGACCTCATTCTTCGCTTACGTGGATAAACCCACAAACAGCGATCCGCGCCTTTGGAATTTTATGTGTTCTGAATACACACTTAAATATGCCCATCAGTTTAAGCCCTCACACCCATGATTTCAATTACTTTGACCTTGTGTACTCCACACTGCATTATATCTCAGACACATATTTCCCAATCCCACCACCATGGATTAGGCGCAATTCACCCATAGCCAAAAAAATAATTTTTCGCTGCTCATAGCAAAATGGGTCGTTTTTCAGAATGTGGTTGAGAAACCTCACTTATTAACCCTTATATGGAAGCAGTTTTTCTAGATGTCTCCAAGATTCACCCTTGCACGCGCAACACCGCGCGAAGATACACCTCCTCGATTGCCGTCTCAATAATCGACTCTTTGAAATGGAGGCAATACGACGCAGTCACGATACGATGAGCATTACATATTTTCCGGTCATTTTTCAACATACGGATAGCGATTATCCACTTTAATGAATACAAAAAGAATGGCTACTAAAATCCTCCAAATGGAAACCGATGCCAATAACAGCCTTCCGGAATTCCCTCCAAAAAATTACGCAAAAATAAAACACCCAGTGAAAATAGGTAACCTACAAAGCTTGTAGCACTTTCTTGTCAACTTTAGTTGTTCGCACATGAACAGTTAATCAGAAAAGATTGCCTTCCAAGAACTCCTATCAAATTCTCGTTCACATATGAACTCCTTGATTAGAAGGCCACTGATACCTCCTCTAGCTCGAACAATTAGATACGAGCTAATCATAATGGACATAAATAACCGCAGATACCTGCACATTCGTCGCCGAGTATATAGTAGCACTGTTCAGTAAATGTAATCTTATTGACAACATGGCTGATGAGTTTGTCTTTCAGTAATTCGCCAGCAAATTTTCGGCCGTCTTTTCGATCTCGAAGTCCATCCACATGCTCCATTAGCCAATCCACCAAATCACTCCCTACAAAACAAACGTCTTATTTGACCAGGCATAGACGTATTCTTAGAGAACCTCCACATCAGCTTGTTTCAAGCTATTATATCTCCACACTTATTTGTGCGTTCATCTATTTCAACGTCCTCGATTGAAAAAACATTCAAAAAATTAGCAGCACGAACAGCAGCGAACGCAAAGCTCATTAAACTGGAGTCGGAGATAACAGATTCAACACTAAGAGCAGCAGCAGCAGTGTGTAAACTGAAACGGCTCATCCGGATCCCAATACCGTTACGAGCGAGCAATAACGACATTTGAACGAAACAGTTTCCGGGCTCGTAAAATACAGAACTGAAAACTTTGCTGAATATTGTCTTAGCTACATTTTTGGCGAGCTGAAACTGTTGTCCTCAATCATGAACTGCTTATTATAGGACCTAAGATCCGTCAATTGCCCTCACGTCTCTGATTTAGCTCTCTATTAATTCGGCCAATAAATTTTTACCTCCAACCACCCGCAAACGGTGCTACGCGCTCCTTGAGAATGATGATCGATGAATGCTAAATACTATAAAAACATCTGAATAATTACCCAAAAAGGACATCGGGATGGGAATTTTCAACCATGTACGGTTTTTGATATCCAGACCGGAATTGGGCATCACCATCATATGCACGATCTTCTTTTTATCGGTTGTAGTGTCCAGGCGAACATGTGTCCCACCGATTACCGTGTTCGGCGCAGACCCATTGGATGTCATCGTGCTGCTACTTGGTGGTCGTCCATATTGACCAGGAACCGGTGTTGGAGCTCCCTCAGAACCTAAACTCCCCAAAGTTATTAGAACTCAACGAAACGTCTACTTGGTTTTGAGCGCAGCCGAACGCTGTTTCCTGCTAAGCTGACTCCTACACAACCTCACCTCATAGTAACCAAAAAGGAAGGAGACATATAGCAGGAGAGGGATGCACTGAAGGGCGATGAGAAAGGCAAATAACAGGCACCGTGAATGGATACGTTATCTAGCTCTCAGTTGAAAGCTTGTGATACAATCTGACGACGCATTTTCGTTCTGACAAGTGATGCCATTGTACCGATAGTACTGTACATTTTGCACTGGATTTGCAATAATTCCACATATAGTGCAATACTGTACCGAACTGAAGTTCAGAAGTGGAGTAGAGGCTCATTTCTGAAATGCGCCACAAGAGCAGATTGCTTGGAAGAAACAACAAATCCATTCACTGTATTTATACTTCAAATGTAGTTCATCCGGGAAGAGCCCTAAAAATGCTTCGGCAGTTTCACGTTTGACCGAATGACGCTATCGTTTACTTTGTGAGACGAACCATTCATCTGAAACACTGCGGATGGATTTTCTATCATAGACGTCCAGTGGGGTCATTAAGAGTGAGCAGAAGCTTTGCATTTCAGGTTCGTTTTTCTCGCATATCAGATTTTTTTTTTTTGAAGAACCAGCTGCCTTCCTCCTTCCTCAATTTTTTGTAACTTCACCCTTTGTGCGAGATTATTTTATATTTCTGCTCCCAAGGGAGGCATTACTAAGGACTTTCTAGAAAATCCGACCTTTTACAATTTGCAGATGTATGAACAACAAATGAAAATGCAGCAAGCGGAAAATAGGTCCGGTCTGTATTTCTTCAACGTATTCTTTCCATTTCAGCATCGTGGTGTTTTTAACATCACGCTCGTTCGAAAAGACTTAACATTATGTATTTGCAACGATGATGCAAGTACACTATCACACCATTTTAGGGGGAGAAATATATATACACTAGTACTCTGCAAACGTTGGTACAATTGCTGCACTAGTTTTGATTACAACGCGAAATGCGATCCTTCAAATCTGGCTTACTGAATATAATGTGCTCCAACCGATTCATTGGAAGCCGAAATATTTCTGCTCTTCGCCCTTTTTATTTCGCTAACGTCATATTGCTTTGCCATCATGCTGCATCGTCACTGATACCTTACTCACAAAAGGCTTACTCACCCTCGAGGATGGACGGCATTCCCCGCATCGCATTCGTATGCTGTATCCAGGCCTGCGTATCGATCGGTCGTACCGGTTCATCACGATGTCGTGGCACCGTAAATGCGCTTCTGGGTCCGCCATCCCACATCTTCGCCACTGTTAGCTTTATTGGCCTGGGAAAATAATACCACATCACCGCAAACACATGTCAATCGAGTAATCAAACATAAAACAGTGCAGCAGCAACGTTGCGTCATCCGTTCATCTTTACAGAATTTCTTTCCTGGAGGGAACGACAGTTCGCTACCAAATTTGTGCCACTGCTTTTGGTTTCGTGAATTTTACAACATTTTTACATACAAAGTGCCATAAATGGTTGCGAGATACATTAGCGAACAAAACGAGACCACATTGCTGTCTTCCAGCACTCAACTGCTTTCATCCGGTTTGAATAACGCAATCACAGTTTTATTGCTTCCTCCTTAATAAACATTTCCCACAGTACTCGAAACGTAAGAATAAACTAAAAATGACGTCACTCGATCGCCTATTTCGTTCCGACTGACTGACAAAAAAGTGATACCGATAAATTGCCAGATATGGCTGTGCCAAATAATAGTGATGATACTGTACCAAATCCTCGTGTATACTGTACCTGCACTTCAAAAATTATTTGATACTGTACTTCTACCGCTTATATAAATACCTATTCTACTGTACCTATAAAGCACTTGCGATTGTGGGCTTGGTAGAATACCGTATCAGGTATTTTGGCCCCAAAATTGCAGTACCAATATTGTGTTTCCTGTATTTCGGGTCAGTCTTGACATAAACGAACAAGATAGAAAGAGCCACATTACTAATGAGTAGAACGAACAAAAGCCGTCAGAAAGAATGCAATCGCTCGCTAAAAAGATTCAAAAAATCATCGAGACAAGCTACAGAAAAAACCACTATTTTCTTCAACAAAAACGAAATGGATGCAATTTTCGATCGGCCGGGGTCACACAATTCAATGGGCACATTGTTCACACTCACTTCGCTCCCGTCAAAACCTCGAAACCTTCTGCCACATCTTCTGATCAACTAGACGGTCATCACCCATTTTCACATATGTGCGCCTCGCAATTAAAAAGGTTCAGCTTTCCACAGGCATAAAAATGAATGCGGGAAGACAACATTATATCAGGGTAGAAATGAAAAATAGTTGAAATACTGCTGTCATCTGAACCATAGCCGATCGTACCGGCAGGATGTATAATAGCTGGTGAATGCATCGCAGAACAGGAAACGAGAAGGGAAGCACGGAATTCAAAAAAACACACACAGAAGACATTTTTCTTTTGCAACAGTACACATACCGGCCGTCAAGCAAATGGGTATCCGAATCACATTCCTTTGAAGATACATGAGGGGATGAAGTTCCTCTTGTACACCCAATGCTTCAAAAGTACGAATCTGTTTGAATTTCTGTCAGTTTTCAAAAATGATCTACAAGCTAGGAAGCACTACTGAACAACTGCAGTTATATTCAGCTCGGACCGTTAATGGGGCCGTTCAGCCACTGACTGCGCTGCCCCCAACTTCCGTGCGAACCTTGTTAGTGCACCGACAGCAGTACAACATTTAACTGCCTTCAGACCATCTGCCAGCACCAGCTTCAGTATGTGAGCCATGCAACTGAACCTTCTCCGAAATTACATATCCAGTCTAATTTTTCCACCTGTCTTTTCGAAATCAGGAGCGTCACCTTCATCGGGTTCAGGATGTCGTCGTCAGAGCCGAAAGATTCACCATCATCTTCGACGCCTAAGCTACCCATTGCAGCTACCTTCTTTGCAATCGCTGTTTCCTATTTCAGCATTCAGTACCTAGTATTTACTTTCAGAAGTGCACATTATGTTTGCGCTTGAGTTATTTGTCCCTATAAGTCGGCCTCTCATCGATGCCCGCGCTCAAGATGGGCTTATTCTATGTCCTGTGCATCATGATGTCCGTGTCACTTCTTTAATCCCAGAAACTTGCGCAATCCACCCGTCATGTCATGGGCCGTTGCAGCAATTAATAATTCTTGATTCACCTTCTGCTTCGAATTTCAACAGCGACGGACGCTCTACTCAGCGCTTTCACGCCTGCTATAACCTTCGCCTCGATCTTCTGTAATGGGCCCACCAAAGGAGAGCAAAAAGAACATGCGACAGCTTCAGAAGGAAAGTCGCGCATTCAACACAGCCGAACACCCGTGAAAATCCTGCTTGCAGAACGTGCTGGGAAACATATTGGGTGGAGTCAACCTTCACGACCTTTTTTCTGCTGTCCGGATCTCCTTTATAGGAGCCGATTCACGATTTCCTGATCGTTGTTGACGGCGTGCTTCACTTTACGGCCCATTTCTGATCGCTGAGTGCTTTCATTAGTTCAACACATTCGGCTTCAAATCATATTTTCAGATGTGTTATCGCCTTTGTCATAATGGATCCGCTCATTTGAGGCCATCACATCTCGGACACTTACCGCCTCCCTCAACCAATTCGTAACTTCCGCATCAAGTCAGACAGGCTATGGTGTTTACCTCGTTTCTGTGCACATGAGGATAAGTCATTTCGAACAAGCGTGATGTTAAAAGCACCACGATGATGAAGAAACGAAGAAAACGAGATTTTCTAGGAAGTCGCCATTGAATGTCATCCATAGGAAGAGAACTCATTTGCACCCATGGAGTATTAAATATTCTCCTTTTAATCTTCCATAAAGGGTGAACCCAAAAAACCTAAAAGATGAGAAAGAGAACCATCACTTCGAAAATGATCTGATACACCAGCGGAACGAGCCTGAAGTGCAAGACAGTTGCCTATTTTTACTGGCCTCGTCGAACATTTAGGATACAAAATTGAGCCTCAGAATTTTCAAATGAACATTTCGTCACCTTTAACAAGCGCTGGTGCTATATCGGGATCGAACGCTCAAACTTGAAACTGCAAAAGCGCACTTACAGTGTTAATAGTCTTTTCGGATGAAGTATATTTTAAGTGTTTTAAGTATAAGCACAGTGAAAAATGGTGCAGTGCATTTGTACTTTTTTCCAAAAAATCTCCACAGTTGTGTTCTTCTAAAACCCTCTGAAAATCACACTGTGCCGTACCTGTGCCCTACTTACAAACTTCAGCTCGCTACAACACGGAACCGTGCCTGGTATAAGTACATGTACAGCTAGCAAAGCACAATACCGATCGGTAGAATGGCACCACTACTAACAAATATCCCCCTCAATCCCAGCTTCCCCTCCCCCCGCCCCCTTTCCAATCGTCTACTCTCGTTCTAAAGGAATCTATCCCAAACTCTATTCAGTTATAAGTCACATTTAAAAATACTTGTTCGTTACAACTCATGAGCCCACATAGGTATCAGTGCTTCGGTGTAGCCCATCATGCATCCGAACCAACCCCGATTCTTTTTTAGCAAACATCACACAGAAAAGACCTACTCTTCTACCTAGTCCCCTACGTTCTTTTCGCTCCATTTTCTGCCTTGCAGTAACGAACTCTAATGTTAAGTTTCTACGAAGCCAGCAACAAAGTCTTGAGCTGTGATGAGTGGTATACATATAATGAAACACAAATAGCTTCCAGCCGACGACCAAACGGTTTACAACGATGCATGATTTTGTATACGCAATCGAATAGTTCTATCAATCGACGACCGATACTCACGTACAACATGCAGCCAACTGAATACATTACAGACATTTTGCATCGAGGTTTACTGATAACCTCGAGTGTATTTTACAGCTGCAGAGAACATGAAGAATGCATGAAAGTGACCTAACAAAACAGATAGCGGGCCAAAATTTCGTGGATGCTTCTAATGCATTTCGATACACGAGAATAAGGCACAAACAAATGCCTGCACGAAAAGATATTATCAAAATCGTCCGCTGCAAAAGATCTACAAAGCATACAAAATTGATATAACTGAGGTAGCAAATCCACCATTCACCGCAACAAAGAAAAGCAACTGATCCACTAACCCTCTTCTGGCAACTGATTCCCGAAGTACGTCGACAGCCTGATCATTCGTAAAGTTTTCAAACGAAATGTCATTCACCTGCAGGATCATATCACCTGGCTCGATTCGACCGTCAAGCGCCACCGCACCTCCTGTATTTCAACAGACGAGCAATTTGTAAATATAAAAAGCAATCTACTTAGTGAGATTGTAGCAAGCGGAGCAAAAAAGTCCTGCGTTCACGTAAAAACAGTCGTCATAACCCATAACATATAATTTAAAAACAACCCTTTTCAGTAAGATGCCATAAATAATAGAATAAACGACCTCGACAGTGCCACACCACTCAAAAACTCCATCCCACAAAAGTATCTCGATGGGACATGTTAATGTTGTTCCATCGATATCACGCGGGGCTTCGACGCCGTTTTCAGATAAAATCGAACTTTCGCATAACTCTTCTCTTTACATACCAGTAACAAGGCATCAAAATAGCGAAGCACAACTTACTACTGCAACGAAACGCCGCGAACAGCATTCCCCTCGTCTACCCTTATTCTACGGACAACCGCGCCGCTTCCAAAGTAAGCAGATGGGCGAGGGAAAGAGGGACCGACAGAGGGTAAAAGTGAAGGAAGTGGACAGTAAGGAGGGCGGTATGCACCTGAGTTATCTACACCTCTCTCGCTGAGCTCTATCTAGAATCAAAAAATTATTTTTGACTCGATCTTTCTCTTCCTGCACCTCACTCTAGTCATTGCATAATAGCCCGTTGCCTTCTCTTGACCCCTTTCATACGGTAAAGCGCTACCGAAAATAACGATGAAAGACACTTTGCTAACTTCAGATGTGTCTCTGAAGTACCTGGTATTTAGTACCTAAATTCAGAGATCTTACGCAACAGAGCACTGCTTACCTTTCATAATGTTCGCCACATAAATGCCGTTGTCACCCCTCGATGAGCTTTGTCCCACAATGCTGATTCCAAGGAAATTAACAGTATCCATATTCAGCGTTACAGTAATTACATCGAGTGACATCGAACTCTCTGTAATACTGCTGAAGGAGGATGCACGCGAGGGCTGTCTGAACTTGCGACGATTTCTGCGCTTACGATACGCATTTGCTTGATGTTGACGGGAAACGCTCGTAATATCTGTCGATGTTGACACCCTGCAATTGGTGACATGCTGGCAAAGAATAAAAGGTTGTTTGGCAAAGAACGTGTTCAGGTCAGAGGTGAGTGAAGTTATCATCCTCTACTGCTACTTGGAGCCTCTTTCTGGACTCTTAGTTTTCTCGTTCGTGAGCTCCATATCTATATCTATATCTATATCTGGATCAAGAGTGTTGCAAGTCAGGTCTACTACACGAGGAGACCTCTTCAACTTAAAACTTCCTCTTCAATTCCCCACACAGTTCTAGTCCAGATCTATTCAGGTGTTTTTACTGGAGTCAAGTATGGCAAGAACAAAAACGGAAAAAACGACGCCTTTCCCACATAAAAACAAAAACAATCCATTTGTTCTCAACACTTTAAACCAGGGGAACAACTTAAGAACGCCAGCACGCAGATATGCACTCCATCAATCCAGTTCACTGAGTGAACCCACTGCAAACAGTGGCAAATATTAGAACTCTGTTATCGTCGGACTACAACCGGTTATATATCCTCCTAGCCAAAATTATTGCTAGCTGCACCTCGCCGACTACAGCACGAAACTTACTTGTGAGTCTCATCACACCCTCAGGAGTCAACAATCCAACCAGACGATCATTGGTAAGCGATCATTAGTTGCTGTAAATCAAACGTAACAAACCACACTACCGTGTTTCTACGACTCACAGGCTTAGAATTTCAGAAAGAAGCGGTTTCCATGCAGATTCAACGTTATGAATGTTTAATCATATACATCACCATCACGTCTGCGAGTAAAAGACTGGGCAACGAAAGATGAAAACAAAAATGATGTGAGCAAATATAACTAATGTGACAACCATTAATAAAATTATATCAGATGGAAGACATCAGATGACTCTTCACGATGTGTGAAGAATGTACCTTCAGCCGATAAATGACTGAATCCCTCACAATTGCGACCAGGAAAAACGATGCAGACTATAAAATGGGCACTCCCCTTTACGAGCATGGAAGATATTCTCCGGGCAAAAAAACAGCGATATAAAGGAACTATTAATTTCTTAAACATCCATGTAAAGCAAACGCAAACATAGAGTGATGCGCCATCGCTATCCATCTCGTCCTCATCGTCAAAATGCATACCTTCGTTTGTATGATCATTCAAGATTATGCTCACAGATGTAAACAATATTCACCAGCGGATGCAGAACGAGTGCGCACACAACTCCCGACTGGCTAGTCGGATGACAAAACACGCAAACTCCACAATCCAGATAGCTCACAGCCCGACGCATATCATTAATACCAGCAAGAACAAATGCGCCTCTCTTTGCCTTTGAGGCCCCCTTCATGCTCCGACTCACATAAATAGATAAACTTGCAAATGCAGGGAGGCACAAAGTATAATAAGCTACTTCCAGGCATAAACACAGCTAGCAGTTCTGTTTAGAGCTCCAAACAAAGACCACTCAATATAGCCCATCAGCGGAGTACAGCACTGCGCACTAATAAGACTTCGACAAAGTATTCCAATCAAAGAATTAAAGAACCCTTTTACTACAACTGAAGATTTCCAAAAGCCCTCCCTCTCTCTCAAAAAAAGTGGCTTCCGATCCACACAGCATATGACGCTCCCTCTATAAGCAAAATCGCTGCATCATCTATGAAGCTATATTGTCCACCTTTTAACGCCGTTTAATTTGGTCCAGCCGAGAAGGACACAACAATTCACGGGCCTATTTATATTATACACATTCCTTGAAGACGCCACTCACGCATTAACTCTCGCACCGCATAGCCTTCCTTTTCCTTCTACTCGATATCTTTTTCATAAGCGGTTAGAAAGACGGAGAGATGAGCGAGGGAAACAGAAGCAAGCAAACAGAAGGATCATTATCAGCACTGAAAGGAAAGCAAAACTTCGAACATGAAATATCCAATGCATCGCATCTTGCGAGAATTCAAACTGATGTGCGTAAATGTCCAGAAAAAAGAAAAGGTCGAAGTGTGACCCAATTTGCCCGCATAGCCGATGCGATCTATGAACCGCTTTTTCGCAACAAGACGCTATTATGGACAAACAAACAGTGCATTACCTCGAGCGATCGTCGTCATCGGAAAAGAGTCGAGCATCGCTCTCGGATCCTATCGTTGAATCTTCGAAACGCCGTCCTGCTCGATGACCTGAAACAATTTCAAGTAAATAATCAGAAATGGGATCGTTTCGTTTAAGTGCACATCCCCCCTTCAGACTCCGTCTCATCTCCTACTACATCTCTCGTCTAGCATTTACGGGTGCCACAAACATTCATTCAATCCTCAGAGTAATTCCAGGTGGTGAGGCTTGCATTAATAGTTCATAACAACTCAGTTATGGGATAACATTTGGGTCTTATACAATGGCCAGTGATCGCATCAAAACATACGAAAACGTGGGCATCATACGGCAGGTGGGAAAGCGATGAAGCGGTAAAGGAAGGGAGCTGGAAAACATAGAGGAAGAGTACAGAGGACGATGGAGAAAAAGTGAATTCACCACGCGTCCGTTATGCCGCTTCACAGGCGTCACTGCAATCGCTAGCCATCGCATCACAACCTGATGACAAATTCAAATGTTTCAAAAAACCCGAAACAATCAACACTTAGTGTTGCATATAAGCACTAATTTCTTTGTTTGGCTCACCTCAATGAACAAAAAAAATGTATTCGTCGAAGAAAAGTATCACCCTCAATGATCAGCGACATTTCACTGAGCTCTACAAACCCACATCATAGCAGTCCACCTGAAGCATGCAACAGGCTTATCGGTCTCCCGTTGGAACGACGGATCGCACCGCCAATTCTCGTTTTCCAGTTCATTCTAGGTCGATAACTTACAACTAACCAATCAAATAGAACGAAGCATCACCACTCAGCTCACTCGTCAGAGACAAGTGTGATGTTCTATGCAAAAAACCAATGAGATGCCGTCTTGGTGATGAATCCAATGTCCTGTCGCTCCCACCATTACAAGTGCTCGTCGTATGACTGCGTCTATATTGACGAGCGATTCTCTTATTTATATTCGCCTCATCTCGCAACAACGTGCTCTCTTCAATATCGTCGTTGAATGCTTTCACCTCAATCAACGGAGGCAGAATCTGTCGATGGCCGAAGGAATGGCGTCCAGGTGGCGACAATCGCCTCACATCCAACATTTTTCTATTCACCAAATCGGCATCTCCCGGAGACGAATCGCTCGCTGCTGTCACAGTAACAAGAGGTCGTCGCAAAGAAGCGCTCATTTCACCGCTTTCCTCACCACTGTTGACTTCCTTCACATTCACAATATCCTCTTCCGTGATTCCTCCAATATAATCCTCATTTTGCTGGCTCAAGAATGACCTTGGGGTACGCAGTGATAACGCCCCATTTATCTCCATCGCATCCTCGCCATTTTTCAGAACTGAAGGACGACTATCGTGTGCGCATTTACGACTCAGACAGCTCTCGAGAACAGCTGATTTTAGTCGAGGCTCGTCAGTGACGAGGTGCTCTAACCTCGAAGGCTTTGATTTGTTTTGATTGCTAGATAGCGGAAAAGTTTTCACTTTCTTATTAATTCGTGCATATTGCTCCAGGAGCCCTTCGTCGCCAGTCGACGCTAAGTCTGTGGTTACGGATTCCACGCTTCTCCTACCCAAATCACAGTTTTCTACCACCACTTCAGCAGATTCGCCTAAACAATCGCCAGTCGCTGTCGAATTTTTTCCTCGCCCCGATAGTCTAATGACAGGTGTTTCCGTAGTCGAGCCAGTTGGAACAACAATGGCGCAAATGTCGTTTTCATAAACAGTAGTTCCTTTGCAATCATCTCGCTTTGCACTATTACACCTGCGCAATTCTTTTGACGATGTGACCTGATTATCTCCTCCTATAAGAGGTGCCAGAATTTGCTGCAAATATTTCGTAGTCGTTAGCTGACCGAAATATCGTTTCGGAATTCGGTGTTTCTCCCTTTCTGCAGTTTTCATGAAACTCGTCCCGAATGTTTGTTCTCTTTCACTTGCATTCATCTGAGGATCAGTAAATGACTTTTTTGGTGCACATATCATACGTCTGCGTGAACGGTCCATAATCATGTCCGCATTCCCATCAAGCTCATTATTCGTTGATATTTCATACTTCAAGGAATCTTCGATAAGCGCTGGAGTTTTAGCCAACAAATTCCGTCCAGCCGCACGTGTGGAGGAACGATAAGCAGATGGCCGTGCCTGTCGTTCCGCAATCATCTCTCGCAGTTTTTGAGCGTGCTCGTTTAATGCCGAGTTATTGAATATTGGAGTAGGACCTGATGTAGCTGCTGACATGTTGCATCTCTTAGAATACTGTTTTCAACTTAGCATCGACGAGGTTATCAAGTGCAGCCTCTTAACACATCACAACGCCGGACATGGGTCTATTAAGCGACCGGTACTGCTTCCCACGAACAGAATGCCTCTTGAGTAGTGCTTCAACAATTCATGATGTCCTCACATGAATGACGTTCATCAGTATAACCTACAACACGTTTTTACTTTATGAATACCGATGGAAGCGTTCATATCATAACGGAAAATAAACAGTCCTTTGGCATATAAGTTCATGCATGGGACGCATTTCTATTGGAAAACATGAGTAAGAGTAAGATTACAGTTCGACTAACCTACCAATTCGAGGGACAGTACCACGGTGGTGAAAGGAACGGAATGATGGCAAATGATAGTGTGTTCTGGCATGAAACTTTCCATACTGAACTCATTCGCTGTGGGTGTCCACCAGGTAGACCAGAACTACATGCCGCGTCGACTACCCGTATGCAGCTCACACTCAACTTGCACGCTATCAGAGGGCGTAAAAACCACATTTCTGAGCAGCGACGTCATCGCAACAAAAAGAATAATGCCCTTCATACTTATGTGTATCTATACGAGGTATAGTACAGCACCGTACCAAATTTAAAACCACAAGTACGGTATAATTGCAGTACAGTCTGGTTTTCTGGGGAGTGGTGAAGTATCGTACCGATTTTTTTTTTGAAAAAATTACAAGTGCGTCGTATCATTTTTTCACTATAGCTGTACTAAAAATGCAGTTCACTTGCGGAAGATTCGTACCAGCGCTACCGCTCTCTCACGGTTTTAAATTTCACCAGTGGCTCCCGACGCGTCTCGATGACGACCAGTGGGGAGGGATTATTTATTTTAGAAATTCGGGCCCAACCTTTCCATTTCAGATATTCAACGACGTCAACAGAGCGAAGGATCGCTCCATATTCGCACGTTGTTCTTTTGCAGTGCTTCGTATGCTGTTCACGGCGCTTGTCTGTCTTTTAGATGTGTATGCCTTCATTGTTTACACTGAATTATTTTATGCTGCATTCTTTTCGATGTGTCCTTCACTCAAAGATTGCATTTAACGTGACCCCCAGGACCTCACTCCTCGGATGTACGACAAGAAATAAAAGTGCGGCAAATGGAACTCACTCCACGTTTTATCTCATAAGCATGCTTTACACTTTTCGACACCATTCCGCCACTGACTTTTCATACAGCCGAAATAAGTGAGACTGAAAGTACACTCTGTGATAGGCCATGCAGCGCTATCTTTGCCCGAACGATGCCGCTGTGCAGAATTTCTTTCACTAAAGATTCGAAATAAAAGGAAATGAGGGGTCAGTCCCCTGGAAGCTCTAATGCCTTTCCGAAATTGTGTTACTAATCTGGGCAATTTGTTCTGCGATGCATTCTCCAACTGTTTTGTGTATCGTGCCTTACAGATGACTTGCTCAAGCGCTTTCCATAACGGCTCGAAACCTCAAAACGAACAGATATTTTGACTCGCTGTGAGTCTCACGACCTTTATGCCAAGAAAAGCTCCAGGTACGAAATGTACAGCATCGGTAAAGCGCTTTATGGGTCAGAATACTTGGTGCAATACGGTACCAAATCTGGGCGCCAAGTAAAGCACAGCTACGGTGCGATCAGGTTTTTCAGGTGGTGGCATAAGCACAGTGTAATACCATTATTGGAGGGGATATACAAGTACAGCACAGTGTTGTACCAAAAATTCTGGTAGGATGACGTCACTGCTTCTGAATTCTTTCTCGCTAAGCTGGCGGATAGCAACACTGTTCTAGCTGGAAGATGAAAAAACAAACTTCGAACAAACTCAAGCAGTCGAACCATGGAGATATAACTTTCCAGCAAACCGTGCAGGTCTTCTTTGAAGAAGCTATTAATGCAATACATACAATCCATAGAAATTTCACAATGTTTAAATGACATTAAGCTAAGCATCACTTTGCAAGTCAGTAACTGGCAAAAAAGGCATGACAAGAACCGGAAATGCTGCTTTAAATAAACATAAATCAAGGATCTGAGAGAGTGAAAACGGCTTTAATGCATGCACAGTGTGAACGATCGAGGCCTCAAGGCAACGACCAAAACTTCTACGATTACATTAGTAGATAAGAGAAGCCAAAGATTTAGAATGGCATAGTTTTAGGAATCGGATCACCCGTTTATCGAAAATTTGCATATTTCCCCAAATATGCTATAACTACAAAATATTCAAGAAGAAAAAAGGAAAGTGCATCAATATGAGCTCTAACAGTTCAATCTCTCTGTCTAGAGACAGAAGAAACAAACCTATTTGAGCCGTAGTCGAGCTAGAAAACTCGCGTTATAATCAGTTTCTCGCTCCACCTACTACCCCGCATCATTATTAGAAAGGTAAAATCCTTCAAAAATGCCAGATGCTAGAAATCGCAAGTACTAACAGCTGAAAGCAGATTTCTTGTAGCTAAAATTCTTTCATATCTAGGTCAACGTACCGAAGATATTCGCGTGAGAAAATGTTCAGTGAAAACGTGCTCAGCCCATATATGAATATTACGCTGTAACAAATTGAAATTATGACATACTTAATAATTGCTGTGGCCATAATCTTGAGTGTGACGATGGGACGTTGCTACTTTGATATATATATATATATATATATATATATAT
>JAARMF010001007.1:40475-54553 GCA_022844705.1 Toxascaris leonina | reverse complement strand
ATCTATTGTTGACAACCGTTTAGCTGACCACTGACCACTGCAAAAATATTCTTTCACAAATATTGCATGATCTATTGTTGACAACCGTTTAGCTGACCACTGACCACTGCAAAAATATTCTTTCACAAACATTGCATAATCCTATTCTTGACAACCGTTCAGCTGACCATTGACCATTGCAAAAATATTCCTTCACAAACACTGCAAAGATACGCTCCATTTCCACCGTCATCAATGCATCGATGACTTCGAATCTTCTCTTAACATTACAATTATTGATTCAATTAATAGCGTAAATAAGCGAAACGTTTGACAGGTGTAAATTTAATTCTGTCAAGTAATTTATTGTTTAATTAACTATTTATATTTCGTGATGAGTAGAAATAGTGATAAGAAGGGCCTTAAAGAAATAAAACTGCTTAAAAGGGCTATTTAACAAAGTTCAACGGAAAGCTACCTGCCCTCACCTGCATTTACCTGCATTAACCTGTAATTGAAAATTTGAAATTTTTGTGAAGATAACAAGTGAAGGAATTTTTAAAATTTTAGAAGATCTTTTATTTATTGACAGATTTGTTGAAAACGTTGAACAAATAATTATATATTATTTCTTTAATTAAATCATTTATTTTGGGTGAAAATAAAAGATGAAAAATAAAAAATAAAGCATTTTCTTATTTTACAAATATAACTTTTTGTTGGTTATGTGAAACACTTTTAATTCATACAGAAAATATTTCTTCAGTGACGTCATTTTTTTTCTCGCTGGAAATATTTTTTCTTATAGAGTGTAGTTTATTTTTCATTGAGCTTTTTTCTTGAATATAACACTTGTTCCTCGGAGATTTCTTATCAGTATGATTTGTTTTTTGGTGTAACTTTCAATCATCACAGACAATCGTCTCGGTGCTGAGGGAAGAGGGAGGGTGGGGAGGGGGGGAGGGGGGTAGGGGAAGAAAGGGTGTAGGGGTTGGAATAGGATATTGTAGCATATCTTCGTATAAAGAAATATACTATTGCCTCTTTTATTGTGACACTTGTTGATTTCAATAAACCCTTTAAGAGAATCTCAGCACTTCAAACCGACAATACATATTGATGACCTTATGTTTGACCTTCACAGATCCGTAGATCGAGATAAAATCTCATCAAAAAGACCCCCAAAATTCGAACATTTCGAGCCGACATTTTAGTGTTCAAAAATTGCAACCAATTGTGAAGAAATTCCACATTGAAATCAATTCTCTTCCATTGAATTTGACATGACAATCGAAGCTGAGAGAGTAGACGAGTGAAAACGCCTAATAGACGTCTTGTATTATTCATTCAAAAAAAAAGAAACCGGTTTTTGTCTTCCTTTTTTCTTTTCCGCTTATTGGAAATAACGTCTAATACCATCATCCTATATATGCAAATATATCAACGTTTATAAATATTTATCATATAGTTAGTGGATTACCAATTATGCGTTTCGTTGTAACATTCGGTAGTTATTGGAGGTGAGCGCTTAGATGTGTTTTTATTTTGGCGCAAATGGCAGATTGTGTAATCGGATCACCTAACAATAGCACAACTTGAAGCATCATTATCAAACTTAAAATGTTTGATTCGCTAGACTTTCATAGTATCCTCAAATTCCACCAAATTAATACCACTGAATGTCGCCAATATTCATAGCGATTTCGCACTTAAATTAGCAAGGGAAATGTGAATGTGATTTACCTCAAAACCCTAGCAGATAAATCAACGCTTAATATAATCAAGCAAATTCGAAATAAATAAGGCATCGGTCCTTCGATTAGTGCAGAAAAGATTCAGATCCTGAGACTATCTCTTGCACTATGCTGATATCATCATCACTGAATGGATGAAGTCTTGCGATATAGGAAAGAACTGTTCATTGTGGTACTCCAATACCGAAATCATGCCCTCAAGTGAGGAATTCTCTACTATTGAGGTGTTTATTAACAGCCATAGTGATAGATAGATTACAGGAGGCATTTTGCAAGTAAAAAGTGACTATCTCATTTGTGCTGAATTGACGATGCTAAATTAGATGCCTGTAATGGTTGCTGACAGTTGCCATTGCTTAGTTTCTATCGAAAAATGAAATATCTCAGCCCATGCTTACGAGTAGCGATAAAGGTGATCGAGTGCTCAAGCAAAAAATGGCTTACCGGGCATCATGGATCATTAAAAGTGACACTCGTACAGCCTAGGCTTGGCCAAATTTTAATGTCTCCTGAGGTAAAGATCGAACCTCCTGAGGTCAAGATCTTCGCTACATCTCACTTCATTGTCGACTCAACAAAGAAGTCACCACCATCACTGATCAAATGGAACGACAACAAATACCCTTATATCTTCTTAGTTACCTCCTAAAAGCATATTCAGAGTTCAGCTTAGATAGATGAGGCGTTAATACAAGATGACTGTTGTGAGTTGCATTACATGATCGAAATGATTGCAATAATATATTGCCTGGCTATTGCAATATTGTTGTATTTTCTTTTGCTCAGAAGTTGCAAATTTTTGTGCAACTTATAAAAATTGCAGTTTGCAATATATCATTAATTTCTGCAATATGCGATATTGCAATATGCAAAAAAGTCCTTTTATATAATCATGGCTTTTTCAGGTTTGTCGCTAAGATCATTTGAAGGAATTTATTTTGTTTTTTTTTCGGTAACGGAAACATTTTTGATGTCATTATTGTTTTGCAGTAGCATGCAATTTGCAATTTGCAACGACATGCAAGATGCAGTCTGCAATTTGCGATAAAATCCAATTAGCGACTGAAATAGCATGCCTTTTGCACTTTGCAATAACGCACAGTTTGCACTTTGCAGTTTGCAATTTGTAATTACATGCCACTTGCAATCTGCAATGAGAAATGATTTTGCAGTCGGCAAAAAGTGGAATAGAGCTGAATAAGGTTGAGTAAGGTTATACGCATTTGTCTGTCTTTTCAGTAGTTTCCAGCCTGAACATAAAAATTGCACGATCTATGCAATTCAATAAGAGAATTTATACGGGCAAAGTTGTGTTATACCGACAATTTACATCTGAATTTATGCAGGCAAAGTTGTAGTATAACGACAATTTATACCTAAACGACTTTTCAAGTCAATATTTCAACCTCAATTTCAAAGATAGAAGAAAATTACGAATATTTCACGATTTTAAACCATTCATCGAGGCATTTTACCCAGAATTTTCACCGGCAAATTTACCAAAATAAAAAATAAAACTGCCAAATATTTCATGATTCGAACCATTCATCTATGCATTTTACCAAAAATTTTACCGTTAAGATTACTAAAATAATGAAATATTTCATTTCAATGGAATTTTTATGGCAATCAATCTTTTTCATTAAATATTAAAACAAAAAAAAAATTAATTAATATTATGTGATGAATTTAAAAAAAGAAACCGAATATTTATTTCTCTATAAATTAAATAATAGAAACATTTAACGCTTATATGAGTGGTTTCGTCATACTAACTAACCATCGCAACAATATGGAAAGTAAGATCCGTTGCGACGTCTATATGGTCGTTGCTTAGATGCGATAAATTCAGGATCAACGAAACGATGAAAGCATACCTGTTCAAGGTATCTAAGACATGAGTGATTTTATAGGTGTCTTTTTATTTTTTTTATTTTTGGATATTCTATCATGAAAAGCATCGATGGTTCAATTCCTCTTTCGCTCATCAAATTTTTTTAATCGAATACTTCGCAGTTGTGCAATACTGCAATTGTGTAACGTAGCAATTTGCAATAAATGACTGCAATATTCTCCAATTGTAATGTTTATTGCATTTTTATTGATATAAAATGATTTGCTGCCGAATAAAAAAAAAACATTTATCAAAAAAACGAAACAATAACTATCCATCTATAAGCTAATTGTATTAGAGAAGTAAACGAAATATGAAAAGCATGAAAAGAGAGAAGAAAACTTTTAAAAAAAGAGGACAATATATCAAGTGCTAGACGACTATACAGTTGAAGAAATATTACATATGCATCATAGCAATACGATAAATTTTTTTATAGCCAACATAGATAGATGAGAGCTAAAGAAAGAAATTTTAAGAGTGTGAGGAGAAAAAAGGGCGCAAAAAAGATACTCGAAAAGAAGAAAAGAAAACAAATGAACCCGTGAAATAACGAGACGACAAGAAATAAAGAAAAAATTTTCACGTTTCACCTAAAAGATTTTATCGAGTTAGAAGAAAATTAACTGATATGATATGATGCAGATATTTGCGCTCACTGATTAAAGAACTCGAGCGCAATTCTTTGACCATCTGAGCTATTTGATAGTCGATTTGCAATATTTTATCACAGCATTTCATGATTAGCTTTTCCCCTTATCTTCTCCCTCTCCTCTTCCTCCCCCTCTCCCCCTCCCCTTCCGTTCACCTTCCCCTCTCTCTTCCCTCCCTTCTGAAGATCTAAAAACCTTTACCCATGATATCTATTTAAAGAACGAAACTTATGACGATGATACATCGATAATCAACGAATTGACACTTTTAATGGGGTGAATAATCTTGATAATAAATGCAAATCATATAATATGGACGAAAAGATTGATTAGAAATACGAAAGTGAAGAGAGTACTCATTTCTTTTTTCTGAAGATTTCGAGGTGTTCCGTTCATTTCCTCATCTGAGCAAATCTTTTTTCTTTTTTTCTTTCTTCATTTCGGAGCATCAAAATCGTTTTTTTGGAAAGAACTGTGGTATGAAACGATTCAAATATCAATAATATTCAATGATTTTTCTTTTCACTTCAAATATTTTTTTGCACATTCTTAAATATTTCACTTATTTTCACCACTAAAATGTACCCTACGATTTGACCGATCCGATCCAGTCGAACTTTTTGGATTCGATGCGACCGGAAAAGAAATCAGGCCGTAAAAGAAAAAAGTGGAAGAAAAATTATCGTAAAAAAAGAAAGAAAGAAAGTATTATAATTAAGGGCAAAAGAAATTGAAACAATAGATGAAATATTTGAACAATAGAAAATATTTCTGCACAAAAATTCATCACTTTTAATCGTCATTAAATCGAAACGTATTTGATTTGATTTGTGAGATTGTCTTGTCAATTCATATTAAGAATTAGCAAATGCAATAATCGGTGAATTATTGTCGACGAGAAAAATTTTCATTAGTTGAAGAAGAAGAAGAAAAGATGGACATTTAGTGGACAATGACCATAGAACAATAGTGACCATTCGATTGAAAAGAAAATTTTGGAAAATTTTCTATGATAATTGTCATTATAAATTTGAAATAAAATTTTTGAAATGAAATACGCGTATCAATTCATAGAACATCGATTGAATGTATTGCGATGAGAGCAACAATCGTTATCGCAATATTCGAAAAGAATGACGAATTCATTCGCCAATCAACAATATCTATACAATCGATTCGATTTACTCAATGTCCACTCCACTAATGGTCAAGCGGTCAAGCGGTCAACTGGCCAGCTGGTCAGTTGTAACAATTCCCAAACAAATTCAAGCTAACGATAATTGAAGATACAAAATAGTTGAGATTGTCCACAATAGACGATCAAGTAATGTTTATATGGGATGTTTCAGTGTTTTTTTTTTGCTCAATGAAAGCACGCAAGGTACCATAGCAACTTAACTCATAGATGCTTCTGCCTAACGCTGCTTGAGGCAAGAAATATAAATATCATATGTTTTAAGTGAATCAAAGTCAGCTATGAAACCCCTTGGTTTTCCGGCTTAGGGCTCAGTGCCATATTAAAAAAAAACAAACAGGCGCATGTGTCTCGCGGCGCAAGTGTCTGGGCGCAAATGTAAGCCGTTCAGGAAACGTTTCACAAATAGAAGTGGTGCTATTTGACAAATCCAGAAGTTAAGCCTATCATTGCTGCTACGACCCTAACGTTGAGTCGGATAATGCACAGAATTCGAATATGAAAGAAAACGGTGAAAATTTGTTCAGAATTTCAGTTCTTGTTGGGGGAAATAGGTTGGCAATGGTGTAAAATATAAATATGGCACATTTCAGATGAATTCGATTAGGCTGATTAAATGATTTTAAAAAATGATCATTGCTACTCAACAAAACGTTTTCTTGTAAATAAAACTTAGAGGTTTTTTTTTGATTGTTGTTTTCGACTTTTTTCAGAATTAGTTCCTCGACATCAAACTACACATCAAATATGTTGTTCTTTCTAGTAAAGAATTATATTGCTATAAAATTCGACAACAAAATACATCCTACAAAGATGAAACATCAATTGTGTTTCATCGTATGAGCAAGCAATAATCAATAATATAGAGATAATGAGGTGACGCATAAAAATTCGCAGAAAATTCTCTCCTAAATTGCTGCGGGAAAAATGTCAGCCATTAAAAATTGAAATTTTTATCGCAATTAAAAATCACAGATCACTAATTTTTCATTTTTATTCCCCATTTTCCGGTAATATTTTCGCCGATCTTCTTAGCGATATTCTCGTCAGTTCCGCTAAATATCACTTTCACTTCTCATATCACCAGTCAGTAAATTCTATAAAAAAAGCAAAAGTAGTAAATGAAGTTGTTGCAGAACCAGCTGCTAACAACATCGCATAAAAAGACGGCTAAAGGTAGCGCTATATAGCAAGACTTTCGCTATCGCATCTTGACAAGTCTAAGAATCGATCATCGCGCTAACATTCATTAGCATCAAGCTATATATCAATAGTAAAACTATTTCGATAGAATTTATTAAGTGGTCTTGCACGTTGTGTTCGTGGTAGAACCGAATGACATCCAACCGTAATCGTATCTAGCGTTCGTACATACTCATAACGACCAGTTGTTGGATCACATAGAATTCGTTTCATTACGGCGATATCTCGTTTAATTGGCATACATAATGCACCCGAATTACCTCGACTTTTACGACATAGACAATAGGCTTCCGAGAGAACCTTCGGCTCACGATTCTCGTCATGATTCAATCTGTAGTTATATTATCATTATTTATGCAGAAAAAATGCAGTTATATTATTATTATTTATTATAATTAAATTGACATATACTTGTATAGTTCAATTTCTCCCTTTGCTACTAGAAATAAATTTATAGAGGACCATAGCTTGGCTAAATGAGCACATCTGTAGTTGATGGTGATGCTAAAGGCTAGCTAGTATTTTAATTAACTTAGAAGCTAGAAGGAATATTAACTAACCGGCACTTAAGCGAGCTGATAATGATTTTCACTAACAAAAGTGGCATATCATTACGATCAATTCAATTATTATGATTTAAATTATGCTAATTTCTATAAAAATTCATCAATAATTCACTCGAAAAACGAAACGGATTATGAATGAACTCTCGAGAAATGAAGATCATAAGTGTTCGATTGAGAATTTGTAAGAAAAAGCTAAAAGAATGTTTTATACTTGTAGAGATTAAGCATAGGAAATCAATATGTAAGTTTCGAATAATGAATGAAATTCGAAACGAATTTAAAGAAAGAAGAAAGCAAAACAATGAACGATTTGAGTGAGAAGGGAAACAACTCAAAAAATCGCTAATGAAAATATGAGGAGAATATATGCAGTTTTGATTGCTCGGCAAATGCAATACATGAAAATCAGAGAATCCCCCTTCCTTCTTACTTCCTCTCTCGTTCCTTCTTCTCCCTTTCTCTCTCCATCACCCCCACCCCTGCCTTCTTATATTAAAACGTTCGTAGTGACGATAAATAATTATAGAAATATTATCGAAAACAAACTTCCACTGCCAAGGGCATAACGATCGTCGCATGATCGATGTTTCTGAGCCGGTCTCCGGTGGTGTATCACAAATTCTTGACTCTTCCAATGGTGAGATCCAATCCTCATCAATTAGTTCCGATGCGGCATTCTTAGAAGATTCTTTTAACCAATCGAAGAGCTGCAAATTAGAAAAATCGATGATTTTTTTTTCTTGCCAAATCGATGATAGCCACAAATCGAAGTCCCCACTCAAAGTCGCAATCAACTAAATCCAAATCTTTGTTGTGCTCACTCTATCAGGCCATAGCAATTTCAATACGGATTCTCTCTCATTGGCGTGTATATTTTTTTAGCAAAAATATTCGTTATATTATTAAAGAAGTAACTATACTAATTACCGAATTAGAGCGTATCAATGGTTAGCGTAAGCGTATCCCATCAATTATCACTCATAAACGAACATATAAGTAGAGACAACTTGCTTGTTGGTATTTATAAGACTTTTCAATTTAAGGTCATCAACCAGCGACGATTCATATGTATATAAGCAGCATATGTTTTCTAATAAATAAATAAACGAGTATATAAATAAACAAATAAATAAATAAGTAAATAAACAGAAATATCGACTGCCAAATTCATTCGATCCCTCTTTAAGTGATCATACTTTCACTCCATTACATCGCAGTGTTTTATTTGATAGCTTTATAGAAATTTTCTGTGAAACGGCATCACACCATCAAAACGACCCTTCGCAAATCTATACGTATGTATGTATGTGTCTGTTTGCTTGCACGCCTGTCTGCCGGTATGTTCGCCGGTCCGTCTGCCTGTCTGTTTGTTTGTTTGTTTGTCCGTCCGTCTGTCTGTCTGTCGACCTGTCTGTCTGTCCACTTGACCACCCGTCTATCTGGCCGTCTTGTATTTTCAACTCCGGAAGGAGTGAAGACAGAGCAATGAAGGCTTGCAAGCATAATCTACACAATACATGACTCCCAATTCGAGTAAATTATCTTGATTTATCAATACTCCAATAAATTATGAAAATTTAAAGGTGAAAAAAAAACCAGCATTTTACAACCTGAGTTTCCAATTCATATTGACTCGGTTATTTTACATTGACTCCGTTATTTGAAAAAAAAAAAAAACTTTTTATGGAAAGCTTATGCAACAGGCTAGGTTCGCATATTTGTTAATTTATGACAGTGGTCAGGTGATAGAGCATTGGCATATGATGCTAGCTAACTCTTCCGGTATGCTTTTTGCACGAACAGTGTTATTGTAATGGATCATCGCTATAGGACGATAAAAGATATGAAAGTGGCGATATATCACCAAATAAAGGTGATTTTTAATAGCGATACACAACACTACAATTTGATGGTACCAATGTGATTGTTTGAATATTAAAAAAAACCACAAACAGGTATGAGCATTAAAAAAAGACTAATTACGATTCTTTTAAAGATATATCACCTTACTGCTTAGAAAGCAGACGACACTACTAAGCAAATTCCAATGAGAGTAGCCAATCCTATTCGGATGGTAAAGGTCGATGTGCCGATGGAGTCAAGCAATGCCAATGAATGAATACATTCTCCAATATTATCAAGAAGTTCAGCACTCGAAAGGTAGAAAATATCCTAAAGCTCTACTACATTATATGGTTTTTTGGTTTAAGGCAGTCAATTAAAATAGGCTAAATAAATATAATTAAAATAGAAGCGTGCTAGAAAAACTGGAATAATATTTGCCTTCATATCTCCCGAGAAGGATAGATACCTTCGCATTCGCCTAGAAGGATATATACCTTCGGGCAACCATTTTCAGCTATCAACAAAAGACAAAACCCACGGTTTTAACTAATCGTCGTTACAAAGTCTATGGTAAAAATTGTTTGTTTGCGTAAAATGTATAAAAATTTAAAACACGCTTCAATATGCATAATTCATATGGAAATTGATGAATAAAAGTGGATTTTGAGATGTTTGAATATCTTGTGATGTGCAGCATATCGTTCGATGGCGCACAGTTTGAGACTATTAGATCGACAGACAGATCCACAGACAGAGTGATACACACCGACAGGCACGTACATACACATACAAAAGCACAAGTGCAAATACAATGTCTCCGCAATGCATTTTTTCATGAGCGATTTTGGAAAAAATGCATTAAAAAAACAACGAAGTCACTAGCAAAAAGTTTTCCAATAAAGCCGGATCGCCGTATTAATCCCGAATAGAGGGAATTGCTTATATGTGATATTCAAATATTTTCGAATGCAACTTGCTCACAAGGTTGTTGACGTGGATTGTAGTTGTCGGTGTACCTGGACAACATGTTCGAACAAATCTACCCACATATAGATAGTCGACATGCTGTTGCACAATAATCATAGAAATCCTCGCTGAACACTCTAAGCTCCGGAGTGAGTTCATTTTTCGTTTTAATCACTCCACCTTCCGGTATTATATGTGATAAATGATATGATATAGGTTTATGATCTAGTTGATATAGACAGCGAAATACATAAAGTGGTTTGATGAGAAAGTGCAAAAATGAAGGAAAAATCCTACAGCTAGACGAACAGAGAATATTTTCAGTTGAAAAAGACAACAATGAAGTGAAAGAAAGGAGATATTAAGGATCATTGATAACTAAGAGACGTATAAATATGAAAGATAAAAAGAGATATTTAAACGGAGGTCGCTATTACTAAAAAATACTCGCCGGCTTATCAAATTGCTTCGTTATTAACGAAATAGATAGTTCATGATGAGTTATCAACACAATCATTACGGTAACGGAAAATAGCTGAAGAATTATCAACGTTGATGAGTCTACAATAGAGAGAGTTGGAAATCTCTTAAATTGAGCTTAAGTTTGCTAAAATAATTTTAGAACAATTTTAAAATAAAGCTTAAATTTGATGAAAATATTTGAAATAATTTTATAAATAAGTGACAATAATTTAATAAATAAATGAAATAAATATATGAGAACAATATTATTTGTTCGTTTTGCGCTTGTGAAGTTAATTTAGTCGGCTGTCGGTAACGGCAAATGATTTATCTCTAATAACTGCGAGTATTGTTGCAGCAATTATCTTCAAAAATTCTCTCCCACTTTCTGAAATATTTTGCTTTCGAAAATACTCCCCTACTCCCCCTCTGTCCTCTCCCCTTCTCCCTCCGCTCCCTCCTCTCCCTCTTCCTTCCGAGAGTTGATCTTCCACAAAGTCGATAAGCTTTGATGAACAAAGGAATAAACCATATCTATGTCAAAGAGTGTCCAGATGTAATGAAACCGATAACTATCGATCAAAAATAAAGGATTGAAAAAAAAGATTGATGAAATCCTTTAAAAATTTCTCGACTATAGATCGAAATCTCTGAAATTTTGAAGTTGTATGCGCTTTCCCATTGCCGTAAAGTGTCTCATACGTTCAATTTTTGCACTCATTCTTCAATGTAGCCTATTATCTTAGTGCTTAATGATATCTCCTCAAAAAAAAGATAAAAAAGAATCTTTCCTGCCCCCCCCCCCTTTTTTTTTAATACGCTACGTTATTTCGCTTTAATCTGCTAAAGAACCTTATTCAAAGCTTTATGCTAAACCCTTTACTATATAGTATATAGTTATCGTACTACTTTTTGCCCTTCATTCTTTTTGTTTTCAGCTTATTCGATGAGCATAAACATCACAAATTCCTCAAATAACTGTCGCACAAGATTATCCATCATATAGCACAACAGCCTTTCATTATATTCATTCATAAATGCTATTATTTTGAAGCTTAACGAAGAGACTACCTCTTCATTCAGGCGCACTTTTAGCGAATTTGATTCGTCGTACCCCCTCCCTCCCCCTTATCAGATCTCATCAATACCGATGACAATGAATTCATTATTCGACTATTAAATCAGTAGTCTCTACTTGAGGAAAAAAAATACTCTCAGAGATAGGAGAGAAACATTTAAGCTATCTAAGGTAATATTGATGGCAATCTCTGTGAGGTGCCTCTTAGGTCAGATACGTTCATCACTTTGAGATGGTCACTTTGAGATGGTCACTTTGAGGTGGTCACTTTGAGGTGGTCACTTTGAGAAGTGACGAAAATTTGCATTTATCTCAATTAGCGCTACATTGAAAGTGAAATGATATATCAAAACAAGGAAAGTTAGACGAATTAAAATAACAAAAGGAAAACGCAATTGAAAGGTTAATAGATTCTGATGAGATGAAGCTGCTTGCAAAGTCTACAAATAAAATATATCGATGAAATTATTCCACTGCAAAAAAAAACAATTGAATATCGCGAAAACATTGACATGAGATGGAAATAGAGCTCGAGACCTATCTGGCGCTAACACTGAAACAATAAATATGGCATAAAGTTGGCTTTTTCTAACAGATACTTTTTGAAAAAAAATAATATTAATAAATAATCTTTTTAAAAAAAAGATAAACAAAAAAATAAACATACCATATTTGTAGGCTCATGACATGTTAAACGTTGATGTGATTTATTACGATGCGTTGTGATAGAAGCGGCCGAAATATTCCCAACAAAATAACGAATTATTATTGGAAATATTGTGAGAAATATAAAGCACTTCATTGCCGCTTCTTTTGTGACGCCCCCTTACAAACACTAACATTGCGCGTTCATCTCGTACACACCCCATCATTTAGTTGACCCAAAAACCCCGTCTTATCAATAAACCCTCCCCCCTCTAATTTCAGCTAATTTGGTTTATTCCGATTGCTGCAGCTATCAGATAACAGCAAATGTATTTTTTTTTTAAATTCTGCGAATTTTCTCCGAATTACTCTCTATTCAAAGGTTCGATGCGTATAAGTGATAACGATGCTACTGATAGACAACAAAAAGTGATATGTATTATGTATGAAGTCATCTGCAGCTTTAAATGAACGCGAAGATCTCGAATGAACTTTGACCTTACCTTAGAAGTCGCTGATCACCATTATGTCTTTGCTTCATTAGACAGTTCCGCGATGATATTTCGCATGATATCATGTGATTGTTGCCTAAGGAGATGGCATGTCATGGTTCACATGGTTCATGTGGGATTAATGATGTGTGCTTTCCGCTGGCTTAAGCGAAGGGACACTTTTGTGAGTGTTATTCTCAGCGAGCGATTGGCAATGCCATCTAGTCGGATTGCTCAAGTTCTACGTCACAACATCGCACTCAGTAATATATAAAGACAAATAATTATGTGTGGTTTTTTATTAGCTGCAATTAACAGACCAATTAATAGTAAGTAATTAATAGTAGAAGTTAGCGCATAATGAAAGATTCTTTTCATTGCGATCGAGCCTCATCAATGAACCTAATAATATAGGAGAGTGTTAAGTAAGGCTCAACTATTCTGAAAATATTTTCTGGCTGTGTTTTTTTTTCGTAAGACGGAAGTATTAAACGCTCTCCGGTGATTTGATAGCGATTGATAAAGATTTAAAAATTTGGACAATAATATTATATAATAGATTTTAGCCTATTTATATTAAAATTTGCGACAGCATCTTTACCATCTATGATTGCAGAATTGTGCTATGATTGATGCTTATCACGAATATTGATGTTATCAGTGCTTTTGTTATCAATATCACTACTAACTAATCAGATACTCAATTAATTATTATCTAATATTTGCAAGTTTGATAAAGGAATTAAAAATCTTTGATGGGGACTTGATAAGTTCTATTTAACACTTAATGCTCATCACTAATAACTAAATTCGAATTAATCAACTATCATTTATGCTCTGTAATAAAGAAATTCGTTTTGATCTATAGTAGTATTTATCGGATAGTTAACTCAAATAATCGATTGCATTTTGTATGAAATCATTGAGGTAATTAAAATTCTTCGCAAAGAAATGCCTGTGATGCAAAATACGATAGATCTTTGAAAAAAACAGGCAAGAACTCCGACTAGGTTTCACCTGTTTACCTGCAGTTCACCTGTAATTTTGCAATTCGGTAATCTTATGGCGCTAATTTCACCTGATGTGATAAAGCTTTATAGCTACAACTTTTATTGCCTCTCAGTGACAATTACTGAAAAGAGATGAATAAATGTATAAAATATGTATGAAAATAGCATTCAAATATATTTGCAAAGATTTATAAAAAGCGTTTAAAAAACGTCAATAGTTCAGTTGTTGAGAAGTCTATAAAACATTTTTTATTCGAAGTTGAAAATAATAATAATAATAATAATAATAATGATAATAATAATAATAATAATAATAATAATAATAATAATAATAATA
>JAARMF010001006.1:39103-49972 GCA_022844705.1 Toxascaris leonina | reverse complement strand
ATACTTATAGTGCCCAGAATGGCACATGTTTTGTTTGTGTTTGTATATGGCGCAATTATTCTCGCATTTGCCAAAATATGCGAATAGGGATACTTTTGGAGTACCTTGTATGAGTATTGCCCTTCAAATTTGGTTGAAAATCCGCCGAAATCAGCGTTTTGCAAAATTTACGATCACCTTCTCAAAGGAAGGGAACACGATGCGGGACGAAGAACGGACAACATCTATTTTCTATTATATATCAGTCCTATGCAGACGTTGGAAAAACGAGATGATGAAATTGAAGGAAAGATGCGAGAGATTTCCGACTACGATTTCAACATGATGGGAGAATAGCTTGGTCTAGAGATGAAAAAAAAATTGCTATACTAAGTGCGGCATGAAATCTATTTCTTTTCACAAACTTCTATTTACCTCAAGTAACTCCTCGTCAACAACTGCAGACGAGTGCCCGTTTTTGAGCCCTTTGCTTCCTCAATGTTTTGCTACACTTCAAGTGCATTCATATATCTGAAAAAGGTTAAGAGTAAAAAGGTTGGTAGTAATTCATTTACGAATTCCCCCCCCCCCCCCCCCTCTCGCCTCCGGTCAACAGCCGATGAATAGCTCCCCGAAGCACTAATCATATTTCTAAACAAGACAATTTGCTTGCCATAGTAACAACCTTCAAACTGCAAGTTCAATGGTTTTCGATAATGCCATTAACAGATCAGATGTCCACTCATCACTCAACTCGGTTCACACATCACTCAATAAGCCTCATTGCAAATAAAAAGTGATCATTTCAAAAATCTTTTCCTCATTAATTTCACTAGTTCGTATTGACAACGAGGTTTTAACTGACATATCTAATATACATTTGCGAAATTAAACCACAGAGAATTGAACGATCGTTGAACAATTAAGCGTATCGTTGCCATTTTCAAATGCCATACCATATCTACTCAAAGAGACATAGCGTGAGACTTCGCTATCTACAAATCGAGATTCCCATTTGACGCTTTTCGAGACCTCTCAAGTTTTGAACTCATACTTGTAGAACGACACTGAAAAAGAGCTGCGCTTGCTTAACGCGTTACTTTCATTGTATGTACCTAATGAAGTAAGAGGATAAGATAGGGGAAGGGAAAAACGAAAAGAAGAAGTCTGTAAGCGACTATAGAACGAACTTCTAGGAATAATGCAATACAAAATAAAGCAGCACAAAGTTGATGAGAAGTAAGCCGAGTATAATGATTCAACAACCTGAACAACAATATAATTGATATGCTAAAACGGTGCCGATATGATATCTTGCGATACGATGCCATAGACAATAAAGTACCACAAAAGTTTTAATTCACGGTCACATCACTACACTCCATCAATAAGCTGCAATAGCGAATGTGCACATCAATGAGTGTCGCATTCACACAAGCCTTTACATAGCATCAAATTTTTTCAAACGAAAGCTCCTCTCGAGCATAACCTCTTTAACTTTAAAGTCAAATAGCAAATAAAATCTCTCTTGAGTTAGTAAAAACTGAATTGAAGGCATCACTGGAATACGTTCCCACTTACAAAAGTAACTCCAAAAATCCCGAAAGTTCATGTTTTTTTGGAGGGGGAGGGGGGAAGGGAATTATATCTGAGGCAAGGAATTCGGGCGTTTTATCACTTAAAAAGCAGCCACCTTATTTTCGCTCTCCTCGACGAGATTGTCTTAGTGGTTCGAGTTGTTCAAACGATAGACAAGAGGTGCAACGAATAGGTGGGAGTGATGTTTCCTTCGCCACTTAACGTCTCTTTCTGCAAGTTTTGCCACAACATTTCATTCGACAGAATATTTCTGTAATTGAGTAACAACGAACAATAAATTTTGCCCAACAATAATTGGGCCTTCGATTTAGGCTTAGAGGAATAGAGATTACTTAACTCTTGATTCATTTTTATTGACAGCATCGCGGGTTGTCAAAAATAACTAACACATTCAGTCAACTCTCTTTGTCAGCTACACCGCAACGACCTTGCCTATCGATCAGAGGTGAGAGGGCCGGTTTCTTAGCTCTAACTGTAGCAACTTCGCCATCTAGTAGGATGGTCAAATCTAATCATAAAAGCCTTCGTTGTCGATGCAGCAAAAAGAAGGAAGCAACTGTATGGATATCAACCTCAGTAGTTGCATTAATTGCCACAAATCTGTATGCACATTAGAAAGCTGGAGTTAAAGGGATCAAGTTTACACCAACTTTGGTTTTTTAAAAGATTTGAAATCTCTACGGTGCGCCTAAAAGCACGATGTCCTCTTAACCACAACGACTTTTGGGCAGAAGATTTTAAACAATTTGCTTGCTCCCTCTAACAGGCAAATATGGAGATTGCTCCCTTCCCTTTCCCTCTCACTAAATTTCGGTGATGAATGAAGAGTAGAAGACATCTTCGCAAGACTGCCTACCGACGTTGACGGTATCTGCGGTTCTGAGTAAAAGATCTCAAGGGGCGCAATCTCTATTTCCCACAAATCACCAAGTAGAAAGTTTCAAATGTTGTGCACAAGGTGCATCCTAGCCATAATTTGGCTTTCTGTCTCTATTCGTACAAATGTCTGTCCATAGGGTTTTTCATTGCAGTCCAATGGAATCCAGAGACGAGAAGCTTGGGGCACATGCCCATTGGAACAAGAGAGCTCCGCGATATAATATAAGCTTATCATTTGGTTAGTTACATCAGTTTATCATCTGATATGTCAGAGCTCCTAGCAACTCGTCGAAAATTCGAAGACATAAAGTTTGACGATTGCAACCCTAAGAAGGCTTCAACGCCTAGAAATCAGCTCTATTTACTAGCTAGCAGTTAATTTACATAAACTAGTAAGTAGATGAGTCATACAGATTAAACGGCTGATGAACCAAAGGCGAAGTTTATAGTCGTCAAATTTGGCATTTATGATACCTAGTCCTTATGGTCCCTTCACAGCGCACAATTGGATGAGTTAAAACTGTGGGGCAAAGGCATGGATTCTGTTCGCAGTTCTAAAGTTGAAATAACTCTGCCAATACATTGGAACACTACCGTAATGGTTCGATCATTACGGCGCTAATTAAAGTGATGCCAGATTCAGCTATACCAGCCTACCATCTATCTAGCAAGAAAGTTGAACTCACAAGTGAGAAATGCACAAATTATTACCGTTTTCCCCAAAACTGTCACTAAATACTTCAGGCCTATCAGTCCTTAGCATTCAGACAGCTGATAATTCAAAAATCGTTTTCCATAGGTTCGCTCTTCACTGGTTCTCATTACGCAGTCACACATTCACTGATAGCGAAGTTTCAATGTCGAATTCCCCCGTCCCCTCCCCTCCCCCTCCCCAAAAAAACACTCCGTCGGAAAACTTCCTCGGCGACTCGCAATCTCATTCAGAAGTTATAACACCCCTACTAGTCCCGATATTCGTACAGTCACATATATTTTGGTTAAGGCTCTTGACTTATATCTCGAAAGCACAAATATATATTAGGTTGACATAGTGTTCCTCATAAAAGTGCGGATGATTTGCGGTGCCAACTAAAACTCTAAGGAATTCGATTCCTCTATTAAGTGGCAACACTTCTCAGCGACCTTTCAGAACCCTACAACTGAACTGTTCACAGATGAGGTTCGCTAAAGGTTTCATGATGTTCTTCTGCTTAGCTTTAGCTCTATCCCACTTCATCATCGTCCTCCCTTCTCCCTTATGAGTATAAAATGATTGCTGTCACACCTCGTCGAGAATTCTTCGATTGCGATGGTACACGGCAAAAAAAAATGACAAGTCACAGAATATGAATTCATTGCCACTGCCGATTGTTCTATGAAATTGGCAAGAGCTTATTTTGTGGTCGCACCGGATATTGCGATTATATGAACACGCTATATGAAAGATATAACTTCCTTGAATAGAATCTTTCCACGAATACAAATAATGAAATCTTTGCGCAAATTAAAATATTTCCCTGAATGAGGTCAAGCTTCTAAGCAACAAGAAAATAAGAAGAGTTGGAAATGTGCAATTTATCTTTGTATTTCTCTCTAGTGGAGACCATCTGAATAAATATACACAATCCTAAAGCGAAGATCAAAATGGATGAATACCACAACGAGAATATCCGGTTAGAAGCGAATGAGTCAATTGGAAATGAATTGCACTAACGGCAATACGAGTGAATCAATTGAAGGAGTAGAGGAGATGCAACAACACATCGCCATTTCGGGAGGAAATATGTCGTCCGTAACGTGTAATTAGGTTCGGCTTATGACTACATCCAATCATATTGCTTCACATATCTTTTTTCATAAGTGCTTTCGCAGCAGCTCTCCGCTTGATATCGCTAACCAAATAGATTTCAAAATAATTTTATTTGAATCTTTTTCAGATTTTTTTGTTTTATAACAACCCTTGACATATGTCCTAGTATCCAGTTCAAGAATCCTCTACTTCCTTTACCCTAGCAGGATCCAAATCACTTCGAATTTATATAAAAATTCCTCCTTATTCCGACCTTTACACAGTCACAAAAGCACCAACAGCCGTGAAGAGTACACACAGGATATTCACGGAATTTCAGTCTCTTCATACATCATCGACACCCAAAAGTCGAGTACCTTATCCGAAAAAGATCAGGTTGTGGTAGTCAGAAGCCAATAAAAGAATGAAAATGATGTGTTGATTCACACAGTGATGACAAATTTTAAACAAAGGGGAGAAACGTCGTAAGGGAGGTTACAAGAAATGAGATTTCGCGTTTTTCCCATCCGGCACACTTGCCTACAAATTGTCAAGAAAAAGAATGAAATATGCCCATAATGTGTTGATGTTTGAACGAACATGACCACTCAGACAAGTCTCCAAATAATTAGGGCTTTTTATTATGGCATCGATTAGGTTGTGCAATTTTCATACTGCTAGGTTGATTGATTCCATGTGAAGCGAAAGCGATAGATAAAATAGAGACACAAAGAAATACGTATGTGCAGATATTGCATCGCTGTAATGCACTTTCGTGAGTAAATTTGCATGCGCATTAGAATTGAATGACAGTCGATTTCTATTCGATGCACGGCTAACTGAGACACTTCACGCATAAATGCAAAAGAACAGAATGGAACGAAAACATAGAATGTAACAGCCAACTTCAGCTTTGACGTTTCGAGATTATGCAGGCATATCGCAGGTCGTATAGCTCCTCTATAATTACGTTTCTCTGCTGGTCTTCTTTTGTGAGGGATTGAACTTACCATAGCAATATGACATAAAAATGTGCTAAGAACTATGCACTGAAGAAGGAAACACAGTAATTTATACTTGAATAAACTCTTAGGATCAACTGTTAGGACAACTGCTAGGGTGATACTCGTTGTGGGAAAGCATGGGACGATTGCGAAAAGACAAACTGAAGGACCACATAACCAGCGAAGAGAGATCAATCCGCCTAGCACTTTGGGGAAGCGAAAAAATACGATCGGCATATACGATCAATCCGTCTGCATTATACAATAGCCACCCTCCGTGCGATACACCACAGCAGTAAAACCTTGAAACATTTCTGCATTGACTGCACTATTGATGAAGGAATTTTGCATGTGAATGCAAAGCAATTCGCCAGTGGGCAAATATACATAACAGATAGAGCACCGAATGGACATAATACAACTAAAAAATAAATGGATGATGTTTTCGAAAACAAGCTGCAATACATTACGGACTAAACCTGACTGCTGAGTAATGCCACATCTCGAGATATACATGAAGAACTCGATCCAATCCTATTTGCTCCAGATTTAGAGGGAACGCTGCGAGAGAGTTAAAGGATTCGTGAAATTTGAAGAAAAAGCATTTAAAAACGCAAATTTGTCAAAACGTTTATCTTCTTCCGAGACTGTAGCATGCGGCTAAAGATTGGTGTGAAATAGTTTTGGACCAACTGAGATGGCCATGCCAAGTAATTTCGTCGCTACAATTTGAATTGCGCTAATTGAAAGTGATCTCCGGAGATTTGCCCATTATCTCAGCGCATATTTTGGCCAAAAAATAGCCGTTGGAAGAACTTCTCTCTTACATTGGAAAGGGTAGGCGCGTATGTGCTTTGAATGGATGAGCTTATTATGCAGATGCACTAGCACCACTACACACTGTAGAGGAGAATTGCAGTCAAATCAGTTCAGGAAAACGAGGAAAGCATTTGAAAAATTTCTCGAACCACGTCGCAAGATCTAGTGGTGCAACTTCCTGCTTTCCAGATGATTTACGATGGTCTCTGTGCCGATCTACGGAATAAGTGAATCTTCAGTATGTCAGGTAAAATTCCACATATACAGAGTGAGCTTTCTGAATAGATCGCGCTTCTTGTGGACACTTCCAAGAGCTTCATCCACAGCAAAAACAAAATTCCGCGAAAATACACTTCTTGAAATTCGGCCTTAGCTAACGCCAACTGCACTTCATTCAAATGCACTAACACCCCAAAAACTACAAACTTTTGTTACGCAATAACGCTGTATTTCTCAAAGGTGCTGCCCAACCCTCCAGTCCACGTGTTATATATATATATATATATATATATATATATATATATGTTTGACCTCCCACCTTGTTCCGTTCCTCCTCCCAGTGGTTACCATGTACCGTTTTCCGATATCATTTCATGTGCAATTTAAAAAAAAACCATGCAGTTTCTTTGCCTATTCACTTGCCTACACATCTCTGCTCGACAAGTCGAACAAAGCGAAATTCTTGGCATCGTGCACAGACATATGCGAGGTGCGATTACGGAAACCACTCCCATCCTTTCCATTTTATGAGCCGCTCAATTATTTTCCTTTCTAAAGCTTCCAATGAGGATGGGTGCTTAGTTACTTCAATAAGTCGAGCAGATCGGCACAATGAGAAGCCATCCTCTTGTGTAGGCACCATTTCTTACGAACTGATCATGTAGACATAGACATCGTGGTAAAGATACCAAAAAAATATTCTTTTCGGAAGACCGCTATCAACATCACAAGATTTCATTCGAGGAGATAGTGCAACCGTTCCCTTCACCGGATCGACTAACATCTCTCTGTTACTTCATATATTCGCTGAATTATCTTCTTAAGTACAAAGGCACAAAGACAGCTGTAGTTTCATCGATTCACGGTATCGACGCAGATGACAACCACACATGGCTGTTTTGACCAGATTTCTGGAACGCCTGGTGGTCAGCCTTCTGCCGATCCGTTGGGAGACCAGCCGGGAATCGAATCCGGGTCTCTTCGCTTAAGAAGCGAAGACTCTGAGCTACCGACCCCCTTCTTAAGTACCTCTAGAAAATAGTAACAATATAGCATGAAGAATATGGCCCTCGGGAAAAATAAATGTCGAGTGGACACTTCTCAAAGGAATTTATGAAATGCATAAAACACATATGAACTCGTTGTATTATTTATTAGAAAACAATCTGACAGCTAACAAGTAGAGATATCAGTGAATATGTCATCTTGTCGATCTTCCTTTACGTTCGTAGTCCTACCCGTTTTTCTGAAGATAGAAATAAATCAAGTCCCAGTACTACTCATTTCTTTATTTCTCGTCTTCACGATTAAATTTAAAAGAGTTAGCAAATACGAGGAAATGAGGTGGTGCTAAGTGAAAACGCTTCCGCAAAAAGGAACGAGAAGAATCCCTAGTGATTCTGGTTATTGCACCTTTATATGTAAGTTTTTAACGTATTTATCGGTTCTTTGCATTATGCACAAGATCCATTCCTTGCATTCACTGTACTATCAGGGAAACGTGTGATCATGCATTTTTTCTATTTGCCTCTAGCGAATCTTGGCGCTCTATATATGCACATGCATAAGACAGCACTGCTATGTATCACTACATACATCAAGGGAGAATATAAACTTACATAACGGCTTTCTGGGACCTCTGACATCACAAGGCTGGCGACCTCTGACATCACAAGGTTAACGTTCCATGACGCCATAAACCTACCATCCGCCTCCTTTCCATCAAGCTGAAACGCAGCTGCTTCGTCGTAGCTCGTTCCATATTTGTTCACGGTACGTCTCGTTAAACCTACAACTCGCTAGTAACAATAATGCATAAATTTAGTTGGCCGCATAGCTGATCACTGCTAGGAGGAGATAAATAATCGGAAGCAGTAAAATGCTTCAAAAAACAAAATTGGAGACAAATACCTCTGAGGTGGTCTAAAATGTGCAAAGAGAATTGCTCGTAGGGGTGGTCGCCTATAGATTGCATCGAGTTCTTTTTGCGAGTTAATCGACACATAATGTCGGCCGATGTCGGCGAATAAGGCAGCAGTACCGTTGAGAAGTGCATGTGTCACGTACCAATCATCCATCTATGATTAAAAAAATTTGTTTGCCAATCATTTGACCGATAGTTGCAGATAAACTAGGCTTGTTGAGGAGGAGAGAATAACTGGTAACGAGAGATTTCTTATTTACTTACTCTATAATATTCATTAACTGAAAGATAATGCGTGATTGAGAAAGATACTAACTATGTAATTGTGATTTGTCACAATAAGGTGCAGCCAGCCCCCGACCTCCCCCCCCCCCCCCCCCTCTCCTTACCCTCCGCCTCGGATATTAACGAGCTGACGGCAGTCTACAACCAATGGCATATCACACTAGCGTCTGACGACCTAGCTAGGTTTACAATATGTGCAAACTGAGGTGAATTTCGAAATGGCTTATAGTTATTCAAAAACGACCTGCAAGTGAACAAATTTTATTCCTATGATGAGCGCGACGTTTGAAGACCATTTCAAAAGATTGGCGTGTATCAGTCATCCTATGAGATTTTCTCACACTATTGGAATCAAATTAATGTTTCTGCGTATCCCACTAAGATTTCTCCACCAAGTCATCGGCCGTCTTATTGTAAAGTACCTGTCTTAATAAGAATAAACAGCATATAGTGCAAGAAGTTCTGCACAACAGTTACTGCAAGCATTGTGTATACCCTTCTATAAAAAGTGAACGCGAAATACGCCGATTTTCGCTCATCGTAGACATAAAAAATAACATTTAGCAGTCGTTAAACAACTGTCCTGAAAAAATGCCTTAACTGCCTCAATGCCTTAAGCGCCTCAAAACTTTTCCTAAGCCATGAAATATTTTCTCAATAATCGTTTCGTAGAATCTTGAACAAAAATTCGTAACCCCAAAAGTTGCTCTAAACTCTCTCATCATCAAGCGGTGCATTGAGCCGTTTCCTATACGATTTAGTCACAAATAAATGTTCTTCCTTTAACATTCCCTATAAAGGAAGTTCTTTTTTTAAATTTCAGTTATAACTGCCTAGGGCAGCAATCTATCTTGTACGAAAATAACGCTCAGAAAAAATACAACAAGAATGCTGCATTCATCAAATTTGCATAATTAATGGAGATGCTTATATTTTGTTTCTTTTCTTACCTATACCATCGACCAGACCAAACACATCAAACAATAGTTGAGAGTTCATTGCATTAGATTTGCAAATTTATGAATAATGGTCACTATACCAAAGTTGTAGTGTCATTGTTGTCACCCGCGCCCAATTGCCTCAACGCTAAAATGTCGAGGTATCAGATTTTCATCGCTGCAAAGACGTCCCAGGGCCAAAGCTGCGATGCCAAAATGTTATGTACTTGTTAACTTGTTAAAATAGCCTCTACAGGAACAATTCGATAAATGCATTATTGTACGGGAATCAATTCCCTCTTCTCTTTGCTGCAGAGGGAAATCCCCTCGACCGTACTTCGCATTTGCAACAAGTCATTGCAAATTGCAATTTCAACAATGGACCATTAAATTATGAAATGGCTATTCCATGTTCACTATTTCATAATATCAGTGAATAATTAAATGATTCACTATATTTCTAATTCCATATTACTAATGATTCATTGCAATATAAATAAGTCAATCGAACTGCATTTACGCAATATCGATCATAAAAGAATCGATAGCGTTTGCGATATGCGAATCGGTCATTATAGTATTTAACATTGAAAAACTACCATGAACAATGCGAAATATTGGACCGATGAACGAGCACTTGATAAGCGTTTCACGCAACACGATCCACATCTCGATGAAAGCCCTCAGAAGTATTTGACAACAACGCTAACCTACGTTCACCGATCCCTCAAAGAAACGAGAAAAACAGTGGTCCAATGCTCTTTCAATTTTAACCCAACCTTAATCATCGTTCAAATAGCCAAAAACAATGGCAGAAAAAAGTTAGATGTCCAATACTGTGTTTTGCCGTGAAACCCGAAAAGATTGTGCTGAAGATCGACCGGAATATAAGTGTGCTCACACAGTGGTGACAGAAATAATCCTGGATGCAAATGTATGGCAACATAGCTAAGAAGGATGAAGTTAGCTTTCAGGGATCAAAAACTATAAAATCAGAAGAAAGATATACATACGCAAATGTATGTCATAATAGCTCAATACGGGTAATGCGGATAACCAACCCACAGATACTGAACGTTGGCGATGTTGGATACCATATGCCGTAAAAGATCACCACTGAAGATGTACGCCATCCCTTGGCAATAGAGACCGAGGCTAGCAGCGGAATATTCATCGATGGAGAGATACCTGGCATTGATTACTATCAAGTAACGATTAGCATGACGCCAATTTCTAAGGGAAGCGATGAGAATTTTTATAAGAGCCTTCTAATAAGCCCTCCTATAAGTGCTCTATAAGCAATTGACAAAACCCTCGCACTAAAAGGTGGTTACTTCATTCGGAATAAAAGTACCAGTGAAGGAATCATCTGAATCGATGCTTCAGCAAACTCGCACCACCAACACATACTGCATATGCGCACGCTTACAAACA
>JAARMF010001006.1:14492-38464 GCA_022844705.1 Toxascaris leonina | reverse complement strand
CGCTGCCGGTCACAATGCGCTTCCATTAGGGTACTGAGGCCCGTGGTTTTGCGTTGTTGTAGCCAATAAGTGACGCCACCCCGCTGGCCAGGCGAGCAGGCCACTTATATATATGTATATATATACATATATATTCAGTTCGGAGTATATATTATATATATATTCAGCTGAAATATATTCAGCTGAAATAAGCTGCTTCTCAGCATATCCGAGCTTTGTGCTCTCTTTTTCATAAGCAACATGTCCACTTCACAACCGTTTCCTCCGGTAAGTTGCTTACACGTCAAGCAAACAATGTCAAGCAGACAGGCAATAATATAAACGTGGAGTAGACAATATTATGTATGCATTTATCCTGGATCGATGCACGTTATTTGGACGCGTATGTCACGGCATCCCTATGTTATACCGCCGATACGTCACGCCACGCTATTTTGNCCCCCCCCCCCCCCCCCCCTTCTGCCTTCCCCTCTCTTACGACGAGCAGAAAACGCAAGATCGACTCACCATTATCGATCACATCTATTTCTGCTGTCAAACACAATGCCCACCGCCTCATTATTAGAATAGGCGAGATCAATATTAGTGAGGGAATGAATGACCATTTAGAGTTCGGATTCCGTACGACGACTCCATTCGTAAAAATGCGACAAGTGACGAAGCGTTTTCGAGTCCCAAATTTTGAGAGGAGTCGTATCAACGCATCTGCATCCATTACAACGTCATCATCCATTTTGACGATGTATCGAATGCGATCATCGCAGACAGAACTTACATGTGTCAACCAGCTCCTCGCCTTAAAATGGCAATAATTTATCCTCTTATTTACATCAACGTCAACCACTTTGCTCATTCACTATAGAATGTTCATAATTTGAAACACAGGTATACTGCTAGTATGATTGCTAATAATCTACTGATACTGAAAGGGCTGTAAACAGCAACAGTCTCATCCATATTTCCTCCTCACTGCCAACTAGGTAGCTTCGTTACTATGAAATACTCATAATATTAGCGTAAATAAGCATTTAGCACGTCGGATCTACAAAGCAAATGTGTAGTCCTAGGCAATGGCGAAGGTTCTCACCATTAGCCCCAACTCACCCCAAAGTTTGAGATGCGCAGCTTTTTCGTTTTACAAACTGATACTGCCGAATAGGCTTGGCGCTTGAACACTATATAAACAGATACATGAATGGGCCCCGAGATGAAAAGAGTCGTCCCAATCGTGACCTCGCCCTTTCGCTTAGCTACGGGCATTTCTGAGCCCCTTCCTTCTTTCTTAGAGCATTCTGCGCTTCCTCGTCATTCCATCCAGTCGTCATCATTGTTAATTGAAATGCTGACTATGTCTACGAATTTCCACTTTCATGTCCTCAAAATTTTCCTTCCTCGCCGTCTTAGAAGAGAACAATAGATAAATTCACCCCCTCCTATCATTTCTTCACAGCCTTCTCCAGTGACCCTCTCGTCTCTTGCTCATCAGAAGAGACCGCTAGAAAAGTCTTGGCAGTGGAGTTGTCATGATTATCGCGGATTAGCTATAAGAATCACTGAACGAAAGAAAATATTGTTTTCAAAATCTTGCTGATTCCATATACGACATATTGCCAACTTCATCTTTCCTAAACCTACTATACAAGAACAGAAAAGCACGAAATTTTAAATCCCTAATATTTCTCAACTAATTACCCACGCCGCTTCATTTTCCCAGGTCATTCGGAAAGCTTTCATAAATTAGACAACATCAGCTCATCTGAATCTTGTTTGCTATGTAAGGCCTAATATATATGCATGACAGTACTATAACTTCAGTTCGCAAGATTCTGTAAAAAAAAACTATTAAACAGTTGGAATCACTTTCGAAAATAGTTAAACAGCGCATCATTGATACTACGACAATGTCTCACGAAAAGTTAGACGCTTCGAAACGCACAACTCTTTTGTTCTATTTGCCAATGAAAAAAAAAGCAACAAAAATGAAAATTCCACCAGTCTTATTGTGTTCTCGACAACGATCACGTATGGAGCGATTCTGGAATATGCAGTCTAAGTAATCACATATGTGGACAACTATACACGCTACAAAGATTGACTAGTTTCAGAAATCATCATCTGTGAGTGAACTTGGATGAGATGTTTAAACTTTTGGACATTTCTGAGCATCTTCTTGAAGTGAAAACTGCTTTCTGCAATGCATTGACCTGTAGTGATAGTAAAACCGTCCAGCTGCCACGCAATTCACTGGCGATATTGGACACGCAGCATAATTCCGCCGAACAAATGCGATGTTTCTGCGGAAGGCGTGAAGAGATAAGTGAGGAGGAAAGAGGATGAAAGGAGGATGGTAGAGGAAAAAAAAGAGAAATAAATAACGAAATCGTATTGAAAGGTAGTTCGTTTAGCATGGAATTGATATCGACAGCATAAAACCATCCCATTCAATGCTTCCACAAAATATGATAATTCGACTGAAGCTTTTTTAAATAAGCAATTAAAATTAATTATAATAACAAATATTAAAAGTTTGAGCGATAATGCGAAATATGGCGTAGCATCCGTCAACAAGTTCTACAAAATACACGAAGCGAACGAATTACCTTTTGCGTAATTGAGTGATAAGTCTCAATTAGACCAACTTGATGAATATCAGCGAATTGCTCCTTCTCTTCGCGTAATTCCGCCGATTCATTTCCACCCACTACGAAGAGCACCTTTGCATTATGCTAAAATACATCAAATTAACCTATCGGATAGACAACATTCAGCGCACGCTTTAATTGTAAATTATTTCCGTTGCATTCATAGCAAAGATGTCTTTTGGGGATGTGCGCAAAGTGGGTCTAACATTTTTTTTTGCGGTTCAAATAACGCAAAGGAAATAAAGAAAGGATTTCGGATTACTGCCTAAAGACAAATAATTCAAAATACCACTCTATTACGACGACGAGATTTCCCATTAAAAATCATTTCTCATTCTCCTGTAAGGTTCCTCCACTTTTCTTAAGAACCTGATACCTAATAAGCTCTAGTGATAATCTAAGAGTAATGCGTGATGGGTATTATACATGTACGTCCTTCAAATGGACAGTTGAAATGGCAAAACACTCGCTATGAAGCCATATAAACGTCAAACGTAGAATGGCCTTAATTACACAACAGGAAAGGTCAAGAGGGGAATTAAAGCGGAACAAAAATTAGCAAAACAAATGAAGAATTTTTGATTACTGGTAATAAATTTCCAGTGGAGAGCTATTTGAAATAATTAAGGAAATAAAGACGGAAAAAAGGTGGAAATGCCAATTCTGATTGATTGGGAACACTGTATGCGAGTGAAGAAGTTTGAATCCAAGCAGTGTACACATTTCACTCAACGCTACTTTCTAGATGAAGTATTGTTATAAACAATTTTTTTCACTATCTCGGAGTCAGAGTCCGGAGTTCGGAGCTCAGTGTGATTTTTATGAATCTATTCTCCACGACGAAGCTTTATTTTCGTGTTGTGTTCACCCTTTCATGAAATTCATTAAGTAATTATACATCCTCGCAGTTATGTGATGGCATGAAAATAAGCATATTTAGGACTGCCGAACAGATGAGTGAAGAGATCAGGATCTCTAAGGAACAGTTGTTATTTAATGCTTAACAAAGTCAATTCCGAGAGGAATGAAAGAAATCCAGTCGTACAGTGAGAAATCCGACTCCATCTAAGCCACAATAATCGGACGTTTTTTCGAGTGCGAAGGTTTTGCTAAGTCGCTAAGAAAGAAATGAATGTGGTTTCCCCCTCCTCCCCCCTCCCCCCACCCGGTCCCCTACCCCCTCGAAAACCAACAAAGAACGACAGAGCGCAGGTTACGAGGTTACATGTTTGTTAGCAGTATATGTTTGCGAGGAAGCCTGATATTCAGTGATAAAGCGTAATGGAAGCAATTTTTCAATTCTTTAGTCTGAATTAAGTTTCCTAGAAGGAAATCCATTTAAAAACGAAAGTTTCGCGTTCAGTTCAGGAAGCTCAAGTGAGATATTTTGGATGTTAGGAAAGAAAAATCAACAACACATCGCGTTTCGCAATGACGGCCAACTCAAACACCCCTTCTAGCGGTGAGTTGAACATTCATTTCGTGGCTATGCCGAGCTGTTTCAAGAGCATACTCAATCTTCCTCCAGCACGTGAACTCGACTGTATTCGTAATTAAGTGAAACTAAATTAACACATGCACATTACGCGATCAATCATTAAGAAATCGTCTTTTACCTTCGTTAGATAGTCCATTTGGAAATATTCTCGACGCATTTTACGACGATTTGCAAAATTATTTACGTGTGAATGCACAACGAAAAGCATGTCAAGTGAGCGATTTGTCGGACATATTGCCGAAGCGGTTGCGAGTAGCGGTAATTGGGTGAAATTTTTCGGGTGCGAAGCCACATTGAGACCTGCCTCATTAAGCGAATACATCTGAAATCATAATGTCCAATCCACTGCCAACAAATCTACCTCGCTAAAGATACATCATCTCACGGGAATTTACCAACTGTTCGGAGATAAACTTTAAAAAAACGATTTTACGGTAAAGAGAAGAATATTGCAGGAAGTTTGTATATCATGAGAGCATGCATGTGAAGTCCTGACCAGTGACAAAGCTGTGATTTCCACTTGATTCATGCCTCTTCTTATGCCAAACACACCTGTGCACCGTACGCCTCGGAATGCAAAGATATAAGTTGTTGCATAAATGGCCACAGCAAGTGCTAGTTCAGCAAAAACACAATGAGGCTGCAGAGGTGTTGTGACATCATTTAGGCCTCTCCACGAGTAAGTTAGATATGCGTTTGATGGCTTTGCCTAGCTTTACGTTTGTTCAGACGATTGTATTTAATCTTGTTAAAACACAACGCATTCAAAAGAATAAACATAATAGGACATGACCAATTCTAGGATCCATGTTACTGCAACGGGGACTGTTGGAATCAATCATGAATGTTGGCAGGTATGCACGATCAGATATGATCAGCAGTGACTGGAAAAGTCCAGATGAGCTGAAAAATAAGAAGAAAACAGGAAATTGCGCGATCGGGATCGCGCTTAAAGAACACCAATTCACCACTCGGGTGTGTGAACGAATAAATGCGAATGAAGCCTAACCGAATTTCTGTCATGGCTTGAACACTCATAGTGATATTATGCAATTATTTCGTAGCAATCGCTACCATCAATGAAATTTTGACGCATCTAAGGACGTGGATAGAATGCAGCAGCATCCATGTTGTATAGTATGAGAGGCGAAAAGTATCACAAAAAATGATATACATTAGTGTCATGACTTAAACGAAAGATGTCATGATTCTGTTTGCGATCCTCCTTCTGCTTTTTGAAATACGACCAAAAATTTATCGCAATCCTCATCTAAATCCTTTTCAAAGCAATTTCACCATGCAGTAATCGATGAAAAGCCTCTCAAAGCTACGTTGAACCGATTGAATCCCTCAAGAGTTCATAGAGAGTTTGTTTTTTGCTTTGCTTTGATAAGCATTAAGTGGCTCAACTGATAAGCACTAATGATGGCAAAACACTAATTAACACAACGACTCTAAACGAACTGACAAAGCGAAACAAAAACGGCAAGTCTATTATCTTGTGAAAACGAATACTGTGACACAGGTGAAACAAAAATGCACACCACCTTTCAACACTGCGCTTGAGCTTTCCAACAACAAAGCTTTCAGATCTCCTGGTTCCAATCCCACTCATGTTTTGCCCAATACCTCTTCTCACATTTCCCCACGCCAATAGATGATGGAGAAAAATCATCGTGCGTATACGACGCTGTGAGTCCAGATGCCCCAGTGTAACGTAGCAAATAAACAATGATTTCAACTCGAAATTAAACATTCTGGCTAAAATTTAGGTGTATAAGCATAGAGCAATAGATTATGACCGGAAATTTCAGCACCTAGGTAAACGTATGCAATCCTTTCACCGTGACTTCTCGAAATAAGCAGAGGGAGCTCGATTTCAAGAAAGTGCAAGAACAATGCTCTAACAATGCTCTTATCGGAGCTAACTTATGTCTGAGTATCGGATAAGCGCATCAGGCATGCATTCTTTTGATGGAGTCAAAAACGATGAAGAAATGTGATGATTCCACTAAATGGATCGATAAATGCGCAATTAATGATTAATAGTCTAATCGCATAACAAGATTCACATCTCATCATACTGATTAAGAAGAATTGAACATAATAAGATCAACTTACTGGATAATATTCGTCGAATTCAACGCTCATACTGCAGGAGCGGATAGGACGTTCGTAGGAAATTAACCAATAACAACCTGCGAGCGATGAGAGTGCCACAAACAACAATCGCACGATCCGCATCGACAACGCACTGTAATGCTTGTAAGAAAAGCTTTATGTAATTAATTATCCCATTATTATACTCGTTCGCGATGATCGCATATCCACATCTTTCTCCCTTCCATCAATGAACTTACGTTAGATCTCTCATCCTTTCTTCCCCTCCCTCTCGCTCCATTCAGGTTCAAAGGTGAGACAAGTTCCTCTATTATTTTATGATTATGCTGATGAAACTTTTCAGTATTAGGAACTTGTCTTCGTTGGACGGCGTTATAATCCTTCAACTCTCTCTCTCTCTCTCTCTCTCTCTCTCTCTCTCCCCCACCCTTTTATCCAGGCTTGATGGCAAAAAACATGGAAGACTTTTAAGGATTAACTCGGCATTTCATTTTTATCGACACAATTCCGCGGACTGATAATGGTACAACCACAGTTAATCGTCATATTAATCGACAAGTTTGATGGTCTAAACAATGAGAAGTAAACCGATGAAGAGAACACTGAAAGTACTGGGCACTTAATTATGACATTCTCTACATAGGACTCTCTTAGACAGGTCTGCTGCATTTTAAAGTGAACTTCCGCACTTAAAGTCAGATTTTGCCTTTAAAAATAGGAACTTCTGTGAGTATTCGTTATTACACTTATTATTACACTCGATCCATCAATAGCGTTTTCTTTTCGTTGTATTATTTTAACAAATTCCCGATAAATTTCCCAACAAATCTCTTTAAGCCTTTTGAGCACCACGATCATAACATCGTGAGGGAGGCAGCGATGTGAAAAAAAGTGGGCGAGATGGCAAAGATTACCTCACCTCCTCTTCTTTATTGCCTCTTTCTCATCAATAATGAAAATAACAGGTTTTCTTTATACGAAACTTCTCGAGCGCAACCGAACCTCCCTATACCTCCCCACCCTCCTCGTGAATGAGCGATGAGTTTTGGTTGCGCACAGCAAACCGAGCAATTTCGCTTGCATTACTGCGCTAAATACTTAATTGTATAAGATGCGTTTCAAGCTTTGAAGCAGTCAAAATCTTGCTTAGTACAATCTTTTCAATAGTAACTTGTTTCATTTGTCCACGTTTTCCGTCACTCAATAGTTCGATTAAGGAGCAAGTGATGGCCTAGTGATAGATGAGGAAGATGTGAGATCTTTGCAACAAGGAGGAATACCGATCTGCCGTAGCGAATTCGTTAAGGAAGAAGGAAAGAACGAGGTGGAGAAGAATGCTTTCTTTAATCCAGCACGAAGCAACGGCCATTCTCTGTCCATATAAAAAATTGGCAACGCAAATGTGCAGCAAGATTCATGCCTAAACCAGACTGTTGTATTCAATCCTTAGGAGGAAACCTGTGCCCATCGAAACATAGCTTCGTAAACCATACCTTCAAAAGTTTGCCCACTAACACACCCTACTCTGAGAGTTCAAAACCACACTTCAGATGGTCTTTTTTAACGCCGTTAATCTAGATTGTGCAATGATATACAGCAACAATGATGTACTGCAACAAGCAGCGTCGTCGCTACAATCATGAGTAGTTTTTAAGTACAAATTGGCAAAATGTTACGCACCAACATAAGCCATATATGTGGCACTGGCCCCGAGGTCAATGTGTAAATGAAAACCTGATTGCACGCCGACTACCAGTCTGTCCGATCCTTTGATCCNCCCCCCCCCCCCCCCCCCCCCCCCCCCCCGCCAGTTGATATGATCATGCATTGTTATAAGCAGCCGAGGTGGGACCAGAACCAGACGTGCGGCCCTTTACTTTCGCCTTTATAGGGTATATCATGGCCAAGCCATGTCCTTGTAAAGGTGCCAAAGTTGCATCTGAATTGTGGTTCCGGAATCTCGGAACTATGGCGCTTTATTCAAAATTTGCTATTATTTTCAAATTTCAGGGCTAAGAAATTTGATTAAAGTGACTGGCGAAAGCAAGAAAAGTGAAGCTAGTGCTGCAATCAACTATTATGATCGTTAGTAAAGCTATTTTATTAGCATCACTTTGGTTGTCGATTGATTACATAAGGGAAACTGAAATATATCTTCACATCAATTCTGCCTTGTTCTCGCAAGGTGAAAATTAGTGAGGGGATTAGAAGGAGATTTTCACCTCATAACTGTCAATTCATGCGAGAAAATCCAAACATTAAAATCCACAGGGCATCGGCGAAAAAGAATATAAATCATTCGTATATTGAGAACGATGATCATAGAAGACAACCATACAGCTGCATAAACGAATAAGCTTCTAGCAATTAAATTTACAACGTCATCACCCATCGCCGATGACAAACTACATTCGCAAATTTCATCGCTATATGCTGCTTTCAAGGCGTCATCATATAACAGTCTACTTTACTTTCCATACCGCCGATCTTCGCTCTGATTTTTTTTTTTGATTGATCAATTAGAACCGAAGGGAATCATAGACGCTTAAAAGATTGATTAAGTTTGCACGGAGAAGAGCATTCAACAATTGTCTCCAGTCAAACATGCGTTGGAACAAATCCTACGTTGACAAAGGTTGCGATTATTGGTTCATTTAAAATATGCGAAGATTGAAAAGAAATCGGCCATCGTGTGACAGACGACGGCTCATGTGTGGCGATTGTGCGAAATCGCTTCGGCGATTCTAACAAACATAAAAAACAAACCGTTTTATGAGAATAAGGTTACCATTTTTGAAAAAAAAAGAATAAAAATAAGTCGAAAACAATGCGCTCCGAGAAAATCAACACAAAATAGGTCGAGAAACAGTGCTCATTCCCTTCAGGTTATAATATCATCGCGAAATATTCGTTTATTTTTTAGCGAAGAAAAGAGTTTCGCAAGAAGATCACTTTAAAAACATTGCCTTTGAAATGGCGACATTAATGATAAATGTGTAAATGCAACGATGGCCACGACTCGGATCATATCAGCTGATGATTCTTTCTCACAGATTGAACATAAAAAAAAATTGTCGCATATATATGAACGACAAATGAGCGCTGTCTCCTCGCCGACTTGCGATCAGTAATGACGTATTACACTGTCGACTCCGACTAATGATTCTTGTAGATGAGATATTCACATCTTCCAGGCGACGAAACATCTTACAAAGATCTGCCAGACCATTGCGAAGACATTCGTCTTCTAGACTCTTTACTTTAAAATTGGCGCATCTGTCCACGCGGAAAGATTCTAAGATCGAATAGTGAAGGAATATCCGTTTACTATATAAAAGCTGTATACTGATGCCAATATCTTAAACAGCGTGCGGAAAAAAGATCGGCGAAGAGTGGTTAGCATGGGACTAAACGAAGTGAGTGCTCTGATGACTGCGAATGCTGAAATTCAATCACATCGCTAAATACCAAATGTGATCTTTTTTTAATATGCTTTTTATCCACCGATTTTTATAATTTTATCTCAATTGTTTCTCTCAACTTGTAACCATTAGAGTGAGTTCGATTCATACCATATATATCCGTCGATGTTTTTTCCGCACACTATCTAAGATATTGGCATCAACGTACAGCTTTTATATAGTAGCATAAATATGGGCCTTTTTGCTTAAGATTTCTATAAGCATTCAAATCATTAAAAATATTTCAGCGTCGTTCCAAATATTTCCTTTTTATTAACATATAGGAATCGGTGATCAAATCAATAGTATGTCGAAAACTGTATCACACTAACTTTTGCTCTACCAATAATAGAAGAATTGCATTATTTAAATAAAAATGATACCTTTATTAGTGATACGTTTGTTGCTTTTCTTCAAAATTTGAAGGCTTCCGATGCACGTTCTTTCGATAATAATAGACGATAATGAAGTGCCAACCTTTTTTTTGATAATCCAACATACCTTAGTTGATACAATCGAATCACGATGCTATTCTTGTCGAAGAATGTGTCAAGACAAATAGCTACTGCAAGAAGAACGAACGGACAAAATGCCAACTTGACGTGCGATAACCTGTAATCGCGCAATGAATGATGACATAAATGATAGCGCTGCAAGATGACAAAACAAGAAAAACTGCAGAAAGACGAGGACGGCGCAGGAAAAAATAAATAAATGTCAAACGGTTGGCGAACGCTATGCGTCCATGAGGTCATTCGCAGTGTGCGTAACTCAAACGTCCTCATCGCAACGGAAACAACGGCAATTCAACAGCTGGATGCCACTTGAAGCAACCTGCTGCTTATATGCAGCTGTAGTGATCTACTATAAAATTTGGGACATCGAACAATTTCAACACTGCCTCAACAATTACACAATAGATCGATATAATGATGCTGACAAGTGTGCAGACATCTTTCATCAGAATGGGTTCCCAAGTTCCCAAAAAAGTTTGCCGAATTCATACAGCTCGAAATATGAACCTCATCTGCAAATTTTTTCTTTTTTTGTGTTTATGGTCGCTTCAATATTGTCGCCTTTAGACAGACTTTTAGATAGACCCCACATTATTTTACGAGAATATTGTTGACTTTACATTAAAATAGATATTCGCTGATTCCGATCGACGTAATTTATCATGATCTTATAGTTTTCAATGATTTCCTTGAGTCTTAGCACTGAATTCAGTCTGTCAATCTTTTCTTTTTCGGATCGTCAGAGTGTGCAATAAACTTCTCTATCGACGCAGTTTCATCGAACTGTTTCTTTAGTGTTTGCAAATATCACATATTCATAAGACAGAATTTGGAGAAAGGAAAGAATGGATTATAGGCTGAGGCGGTTTCTGATATCAAATAGTCTGACATCAGTTTCGTGCTTACAAATACTGCGCTTACGCATAAACTTCTTATTCGGCTCTTGATACCGGTTGTTAGAGTGAACAGAAACGCTTCACCCAATTGCTTCTCGTATAGCTTACCGTTGTTCATAGAAGCTGCTAAAGTTTACGAGGCTAACAAATCTTCAATCTGCAATCACTGGGATGTCGCATGCTTAAGTTTGGTATGATTCTTTGTTACGAAATCTCTAGACGTGCAAAATCGTTCTACCTTTTCTGATTACGATTTTGCAACCTCTCCTTCACAAAAAATTTAGGAAATACCATCCTGCCCACAAAAAACCTCTCCCACGGTTTATTTAGTTGGCGAAGGTTTGAATTCCCCGCTCTTTGCCTGCAAGAAAGGCTTCCCGACAATCAATTGTCAATGAACAGTTAGTCAGTGGCTACACTTCCAACTATTGATATGCGGTTAAGAAACGACTCGTTGAACCATGGTGGATGTCGTGCGGGAAACTTCATTAGGTGACCAGCCGGCATTTAACCGGAAACCAATCGGAGATACGTCACGCCGAGTCCTTTGGATACTGTTGCCTAGGTAGTTATTCGTTTTTAGCGGCTGCTGGACGGGCTTCAGTAAATTTTTGTTTTTGGAATGGTGGTCAGGGATGTCGTATGGGCGATGCTGGTTATTTCATGGTGAAGTTTAAACCACAACGTTTCTTGACTTGAACTCTTCCTGTGACCCGAGGCTTCTGAATATCAGATTCAACTAGAGGTCTCTTTGGTCTTGAACCTTCAAAGCATTGTACAGGCGAGTTGGACTTGACTTAGTCTTGTATTATAAAATTCTATAAGCATTTCTAATATTCCTCTCGAAAGTATGTGCTTTAAGATAGTGAATAGCTGCTGCGATATCCCGTTCTATAGCATCTTTGCATATACCCTATTCAACACACGCTCCCGATTTCATCGTTTTCAGCTGCAACGTAGATTTTCGACCAAAACGGGTATATTAAGCTCGTTTTCCTTTCGACCCATTCGCGTATGGAATCAACTACCAGCTGATATTGTGGAAGCTAGTAATCTCACTGCTTTTAAAGCGAAATTAGCTCAGTTTGACTTGTCGTCCCTGAAGGGAGTTGACGGCCGGCCAGTATGCTGTTAATATGTGTATCATCTCGGTTCAGCTTTTTGTCAGCACTACCACATTCGCGACATTTGAACGCTTTCATTTTGGATATCGTTAATTTATTGTATGTTTCCACATACCATTGTATGTTTCTTTATGGTTAAATAAAGCAATTTAAATTTGAATGAGTATTTTCATTGGTGTTCGAATGTTGATCCCATCGGAAAGATATACCAGATTTGATCGATGTGAATGAAGTTAAGGAAAAAAATATATCGACTGGTGAGTTCAAAATCCAGCACCCATATGTAAAGAATAATCCGATCCGACTCGCAAAGTAATGGAATCCGCGTGGCTTCCCGCTACATTTTGGGTAACACTTGTGCATGTTTTGAGCTTAAGTGCAATATCGGCGAAAACCTTGCATTTTGACTTAGTAACAAAAACGCTCGGCTGGTTTTATGCAGTCTGTGGCTGGCAATTGCGTTGTGTGCTTTAGCGCCGCATGAATAAATCAGTCACGGCGCATTTTTCCGTCAACGAATGCATAAGTAAATACTCAAGACGCACTCGTCCGCAAGGCAAAGTAACAAGTCATCGCCTTGAAAATATTTGGGGCTTTTTCAGCTTATTGAAGTCGAGGGTTTAGTGCAGGGTCGACTAAAACGACGAAGTCTAAAGCAAAAAGGTCGTCACGCATGGTGACACGGATCCCATTCACTTGTGCTAAGGGTCACAGATTCTTTGGCATTGGGAGATCATGATTTCTTCATTCTCATAATTGAAGAGCCACAGATTCCAGCATTCGTGACCGCAGCACCACTTTCTCTATTCCATAGACTCGACCACGGGTCCATAATGCTGCTGAGCCACCGATTCCCCCTTATAACAGAACTGTTGTTTCAGAACTGCTGCCTTGTGTCATAACATTTAGACGACAGCAAGAAACATAACGCATGGCTATCGAATTAAATAGTTGAATATGTGTTTCAGATGAATATCGACTGGAGCCAATACCGCCATCATCTTCGAAAGTGTTTCTTCGGTCCGGATAGGTGGAAATTGGCCGAGAAGGGTTCTGAGCTCGAGCAAAGTTTTTTCGTCTTTTTGGCTAAGCTTCAGGAACAACTTCGGAGGTGAGTGAGGCGTGCTTCTGTTGGTAATGCCGAGAGAATGGGATCACAATCCGGCGTCCACTGGTCTTTTTATCGTTTGTTTCACTTCAGTCTTTGCAGTCAACGAATTTTTCAATCGATATCAGTGTATTGAAAAGAAGCGTGTTTTCAATGGCCGATTCTCAGCTTCTGTAGTGATTTTATTAGTGGGATGGAATAACGAAGGTGTATTGTGAAGTGAATGAATAAAAATGGGAGAGATATCCGATGAGGTGTATAGGATATGAGTTTTTATGACTTTGCTTGTCACATCAATTAGCCAGCAAATGATGGAAGATGGGTAATATTACCAGACGAAAGCACTTATATACGCGCGCATTATCATAAATGAATGTGCCCATCGATATCTTGAAGTAACTGTTTTCTGAGGATAATGGTTGGAAATTCCAACGACCATGCTTACGATGCGTTGCGCAATGAAAGGAATTCGGCTTTTGAGGCCGTCGGTTCGGATCTCATCCGGTGTATTAACCCTTCTTTCAAAATTCAGAAAGAACTTCATTTCTTAGTTTATAGGTTTAGAAGAAGCGAATTGCTACTTAGGTGAACGCCGCAGCTTGAAGGTCGAGCAACATGCTTGGGCAACTCGTTGTTAATTGTTTTTCAACATATGGGAAGCTGTATGTACTCATCTGTCTACACCTTGTTAGATGGAGTATTTCTTCGATTCATTAGATAGACTGAAGCTGTTGATAGGAAGGATGTAGAAGACGGCAGGGGATAAACTATGGCTGCACTCGGTTAAGGACGTTGCGAGGTCGGGTATTATCTGCATGTAGAGCATACTATTTTATAAACCAGCAGCATGCGACGTAATCTTTAAAAAATTGCTGTAATTTTTTTAGAAAAATTCACCAGTCGTCATTTTGCGCCTATCTGTCTCCCGCACTTTTTTTTCGGCCCGTCGCATGTTGCTTCGAAATCTAGTTATTTTATTCCTTCCCATTTGACGGTTAGGAAATAGAAGTGCAGAGTCTTAGCTGTGCTGCATATTGTACAAGTACGCAATATGATGCACTGTGTGGTAAAAAGTTTTTGAGAACAAACTAAAACCTCGGACAGTGTCTTTCTAGTGCTTTGAAGGTACATTTTGCCAGTTCTTTTTCAACAGTCCCCACTGCCCAAAGCTTGCACGTTTTTTACCCAAAACTAGGCCTTCAATGATGGCGGAAGAATACCGACTCTCCGAAGCGAGAAAGGGGATCTTGCACTTATTTCTAACGGACATCACAATGGTGTGCTTCATCTTCATAGGTTGAAATGTCTTTTCTTATGTCGGGTAGTTTCTAAGTGAGTGAATGAATTTCATTCAGTGACAAGCTGTTAGCGATACGGTAGGCTTATGAAGCATCTACTCTTTTTAGGAGGAAGCGAAAAGCCTGCAAGGATGATCAGGGCGAACCGTCATGCAATCATCTAGGTGTTCCCATCGGTCCTTTCAAGAGGTATCACACTTCACGACTTGCTGTCGATGTCTCGCATAAAGCCGACGTGGACTTGCATGACGTTCGTTAGTTTGCCTGCGATTCGACGTAATTTTTCAAAGGCTGGAGGCGGTTTGTTTTTCGGGAAGGGGACTGAGATGGGCATGTACAGCCTTTCCGCTTGCAGTGGAGTAGCCAAAAATGGTCAGAGGAGCAAGTCGGAAGAAATATGAACTGCTCTTTTGCATCTCGCTCATTCGATTAGTCGTTTGCATAAGTTGTCAAAAGTTGGTGAGGTTTGCGGAGCAGTGTTTTCAGATTTTAACTACTCCGACAAATCTTATAAATAGTTTTCAAAAGGCACGTTTTTCCAAGACTCGATCGCTCTAAATCGAATATCTGAAGACCTTGTGTCACTGACCTTAACCTCTGTGTGATTTCTTTGTGTCACTGACCCTTAACCTTTGTGTGATTTCTATGCGACATCTTTCACATATGCAGGCACTATATATTTTGCATATTCACAGTGAACGTACGGGGGCCTGTGTGACTGCTTGGAGCACGCCATTCATTTCGAATCCGCAAGAGGGGCTGTTTTGTTTTATGGGTGCTGGCTGCTGTTTGCTAAGTACGAAAGTCATCTGACCGCTCCTTCTAAAGTATGGATGGCGTATGCTTGATGTTTTACCTAAAGAAGGATTTAACTATTCATTTTCAATTAGTAAAGTCACCTGCTTATTAATTTGATCAGCTACTTCCTTAGTTGAGGTGGGCATTCCATGTTCCTCTTTAAATAGAGGTGACGGGTGCTTAGAAAGATGTCTGCTCGCTTCTTTTTATTTATTATCAAAGAATTTGTTGTTCTTCCTAGAAGAAGGTAATGATTAACTTACTGAATGAGAATAAAGAAAGCATTTTCCTCTTATACCTTTGCCGTCCCTCTTCGTAGTGTCGCACTTATCATATTTCTTATGAAAGCTGATCGGCTTTAGCATTTTCGATCGATGGTAACGAGGGAGTGGATGGTGTTTGTGTATGCAGTTGATGAGGATTTATAATGTGCCCAGTTTCTCGATCTGAAATCCACAGTCGGTGGTGATATTTTTCTGCGGTATGATGAGTTTTGAGGCGCATTTCAGTCTTTTTCTTCAGACATTTTCGTGTAGTTGATTTGCATATTTCTGGATTTAATTTTTCTTACACCGGATGGTACTTAGTTCTTCAAAAATTCTTCCTTGTTAGTATCGTTGTTCTAATTGGATGAGGTTGATGAGTGGTACTCGTTGATCTTTATCAGAAAGGTTGTCGGTATAGCCGTTGTGAAGTGAGAGATATTTTCAGTTGGAGGATTATGTGTTGCATGAATTAATTTATGCGCTGGCATGCTTCATCCTTTACGAGAACAAGAAGAAGCTAAACCGATTGAAGCAGCTTCGCACTTCACAGAACAACTTGCCGATCGCAGCTCAACGTGAGCACATCATCGATGTGCTTTCAAAGGTTTCCTTGGTTCTCTTCGTAGTGATTTTATATGAAGTATTGTCAGTGTGGCTAGACTCATTGCTAGAGAATTCGCTTTTAACCCTATATAAGCGTCGAATTCATGCCTTAGTTTGGCAAACCTAATTAGTGGGTGGTCTATCCATCGACGGCTCTTTTTTGTTTTATTTAGCCGGGTTGTGAGTTGATCTGACTGCGATCATCTCTTATGTTTAGCCAAATATTGCACTCATGAATGCCTACAAGAATATGCTTTATGCGATGGCGTCGCTATTTTGTTTTGGCCTTTGCTTTGGTGCTAGTAACTTCATTGAGGCTGTTGTTACAGATGTCTTGTTGTAGTATAGAGTTCTCATTGTCTAGGATGTTTTCATGTGGCAGTCTAGGAGGTCATGCGATGGCCGTGCACGCAGTTTGCACGAGCTCATAATCAAATAGAGTTCTTTCGATTTGAACTCATATACAAAGTCATTCCTGCTACAACGCAAAGAACAAAATGAAAGACAGATGGGTATGTCGAACTGAGTGCAGCAAGTTATACCCGTTAAACATAGTGCATTATCACGTTGATCTCCTTCAAAGGTGGCAGTATATTGAAGCACAGCTGATGGATGTCGAGAGAATTTTTATCTTTCCCGGAGTCGTCCACTTCCTCGCTACTTCTACTTCTTTGTTGTCATTGCTTTCCCGATGCTAAATATTGTATTCTTTTCGTAATGAACATAAGGTCACACCATCTTCTTTATTTATACAAGTTGGCTATGGCCAAAATCGTGGAGATTGGACAAATGGGCTTAGAATAATCGGGCATAAATTCCGTTCAAATAGTGGATCGCAACAAATTCATCTTAGAAGTAGCAAGTGGCAAGATTTTGCGAATGTTGCGTTGAGGTGGGGGCATAGGAGGAGTATGCTGATCTTCGATCTTTTAGACTATGAGGTAGTAAACCATAGTTTGAGCTCAGTTATCACTGTTCCAGCCTTGAATGATAAAAGCGATACTCTGCATCGGGACGCTTCTTGAAACACTTGAATGCAGAGTGACAAAATTTTCTTTGTGTCCGATCGAATTTGATGTTTTCTATAATTCTTAACATTCCTCATCCACACTTCAGCACTTCTTGACCTTTGCAGCCATTAATATCTCCGCACAAACCGCAGTATTTCATTGTACGCAATTCATAAAAGTTGACTGCGATGAGTCATCAGTGTTACACAGTTTTTTCTGCTATATCAATCGAACGCTACCACGTTAAATGCTTAACCCGTGATAACTTACAATTGTAGCTAGCATACTTTTCCCTATAGATTTTTACGGAAAGGAACGAGACCTTTCAGCTTTTGCTCTGACTTTAAATTGTTCCAACTTGTGTATTACCTCACCTTCGTCTGAACTGTGCAGTTTGCATTTTCTCAATGCTCAGTATGGAAATGAATGCGATTTTTGCACTGCGCGTTCTCTATTGTTTCTTAACAAATGTGTCCTTTTTTCAGAATCAAATTGTTATAATCGCTGGTGATACTGGATGTGGCAAGAGCACTCAGGTTTGTGCTTTATGCTGCTTAAATTCAAGTTCGTTATATAATGGAGAATGCTTGGAAATCGGTTCCAAGATTCCAGTCTCTTCATGTAAGTCGACATTTATGTGCGCGCATAAATTCTTGCATCCCCATCGCCATGAAAGTTGGGTTGGCGAGAATTTTGAGACGTTTTTGTTTTCGATTTTGTTCAACATCGCATCACATAAGGAAGCAAGAGTTCGCTGCAATCTCGTCATTTTAGTATGTTTAATGCGAGATGAATTGTATGTATTGTTATCAGTCTTTAGTCGGTCATTCTTTCATGCTGACAATTGCGCGCCTTGTTTCCTTTCTTTCTCCTCCGCCCCTCTCCTTTTTCTCTCCCTCTTTTTCTTCGTGACCTTCTTCAAATTATAGGATGGCGTGTGATTCAAAGCTTTCGACTTTCATGCAACACTGAGTCTCGTTGCGAACAGAGCCCATTCACTCACTGTCACTGCAAACAAAATTAAGTCCTCCGATTTTCTAATATTTGTACGCTGGGTAAACGCCAAATATTTCTACCTTCGGCTGGAGCTTGAGGAATTTTTATTTGGATCCAAGAAATGACCTGTGTGTCGTTAAGTTTGCGAGATTTATTTGTTCATCCCTAGCTCCCAACCCTGCCCTTCCTTGATGCACATTCGGAAACAAATGTCATCCAAGGGTGTGTTGATATCCTGCTTGTCATTGCTTTATGTCACCTTTCCTTGCAAAGTTAGCCTGCATTGGCAATTCGACTAACAAATGTGGCTCGGAAAAGAGCGAATTTTGAAGTGATCCCTACTTGTTTTATGGTCTTTGCCGTTATTTTTAAAAGAGCGGATATCTACTCCTGAAGCCTAGCATCGCTCGCCGAATTCAACCATGCCAAACTTGGAAATATTGCAAAGGAATGTTGAGTATGCATTATTGGATGATCCGTATGCCAACGGAACCTCCTCTAGCAGAGTGACATATAGTCTTTAAAAAAAAGTGTCGTCAACAGATTAAGCAGCTGCGCTATGAGGGCTAGTTCCGACGGCAATGAATATGAGTGCGGGAAAATATGGCTGATAATACGTCATAGAAATATAAGGACTAATGACAAATCTATTCAGGTGCCACAATATTTGCTGGAAGCGAATTATGATCGAATCGCATGCACACAACCACGACGTATTGCGGCAATGGCATTAGCACGTCGTGTCGCATTCGAGACACTTGATGAATACGGAAGTAGTATCGCATATCAAATTCGATTCGAGAAAACACGTACACTTCGAACTCGGCTTCTCTTTCTCACCGAAGGATTACTGCTGAGACAGATGCAAGTCGATACGGATCTAGTGCAACACAATGTAAGCATCTTTCGATGATCTGTTTTGTGCTCTGTTTTGTCATCTGAAAATTGTATATCGTATAAAAACTCGAAAATCTGGCTGAGCATTGTTCCGTCGTGTTGGGCACCTTATTTACACTTCATGAGGCTCAAATTCTTACCTCCGTTATTTTAAGAATCCAACAATCCCAACAACCCATTGCGCATGAATGTGGCCTTGCTTACAATGGAATGATGATGTATAGTAGCGGACACAACAGTCCCACGATGCAGAACGATGGTAGTATTAAAGAACGCGGAAGCCTAGGTGAATGACTGCTGGAAACGGTGGGGGGAGGGGGGGAGGGAGAGGGGAGGGGGAGGGAGGGGAGGGTAGGGGAGGGGGAGGGAGGGGAGGATAGGGGGACTCATGGGAAAAAGGACAACCCAACTTTATTGTGAATGGTAACGCTCGCGTATTATTTAGTCATCATTGTGCAGTTTCACAGAGATCGACGTAGTTACCGTTCCACTCATACGAGTGGATCTCGTTCCGTCAAGTCTTTTTTTCTGTTATCATCTGCCTTTTCAGAAGGATTTTCATTTTTTCACCAAATAGCGCTATGCTGCATTTTGAACACTCTGTGATTTTTATTTTGAAAAAAAAAGCTGATATGGAAACTCCACGTACCCGTCTCTCTGCAAACTTCCACTCCTCAGCTCCACTGAAAGATTCAGATGAAATATGTCCGGGCGAGTATTTGCTCTTTTATGCCCAGCTGCAGGAGTTGAGATTCGAACTTCGGAAAGGTCGGAGTTTTGCCGCAGAGAAGGTTTGGATCTACGGATTTTTAAAGACCACATTTGTCGGGTTTCTAGCAGAACAAATCAGGATTTGGAGATACAGTAGGAGAAGAGGCTGTTATTAGATTATGGGAGTGTTTTAAGGCCATCATCAGATCGGCTGTAGAGATTCTTAGACTCTCGAAAATTTTCACGCATGGAAATCAACAATTACGCAGATGCCAGCCAGTATTATGGTACTTGAATTTCGGTCGTAGAGAGCTTATTCTAACCGAGTCGAAAGATAAGCCAGAAGGGCTCACATCACCGCTATTTCCGCACCTAAGTGTTTCTGACTTTGGATGCGCGGAGGGTCGTGATTGCAGGACTAGATTTTATGAAAGGGAGGACGAATTTCACTTCTGTTGCATGATGGATCTCAAAAATGATGATTCGTCACCAAATTTCAACTTCGAAGAGTGAACAAGCAAAAGTCATATCTTCGAGAACGAAATCATGGGGGGTGATAGATTTGCACGTCATCGGCTTCTTCGAGTATGCAGGCGAAAAGTGTTTCTTGAGGAACACCACAGATTTTGACCCTAATGGGTCAAATTATGTTCTTAGAGATTGTTGCAACGGTGATTTTTGTACACACTGATATATTCGGCAAAGTCGTATTGTGTCCCGTTACAGAAAATGCTTCTATGATTGCTGTTTTATTTTTCTCAGCACTCGGTGAAGGAGGGTGGGAGGATAGTGTTTCGACATACAGCAATGCTTCACTTTCGGGAAGAACTTTGAGAACGATGTTCTGATGGGCGCTTTTCATGAATGTATATGTTGCAGCCCCATAGGTTTGTCCTCTTATGAGTGGATAACTGAAGGAACATATCTTTATGCACTTGCAATTCGAATTGAAGGCGCGAGGTTGCAAGAAAATTTGACGTTTGTGGAGTATAACACAATTGCAGGTGATTATTCTTGATGAAGTTCATGAGAGGAATTTGTCGGGTGATTTCTTAATGGGTTTACTTCGCGAACTCATCGGACGGCGATCTGATCTAAAGCTCATCCTCATGAGTGCGACTATCAATCTCGAACTTTTCACGTCATACTTTGAAGGCGCTCCGGTGATCCAGGTTCTTTTTTTAAAGGCCATCTTGGTTTCTGGAGAATTTGTAATGTGTAGGAAAAGAGCGTCCAACTCATATCAGTTTGCCAGTGATGCGTTTCTAGCACGAATCGATTCACCGTGCAGACACTGGAAAAATTTCCTGAAGCTACTGAAATTCGGAGAAATTGGGATTACGATGCAGCTGTATTTATCGTATATAGGAGAAAGGCGGGTGACCAGAAAGTTGGGAACAGATATTGTTTGAATGAATGTGGACAAGTTAGCTTGCAAGCAAGACAAATTTTGATCTCTTCGGGTAGTATAGGACGTTGTAAAATAGTACATCAATATGCTGATGCTTTCATGCTCAAATATTAAGGCATTGTGCTCATTTCGCTGTATTAAGGTTGGGGAAGGAGAAATGCTGAGTTTCGATTGGTACTTAAGAGACGGTGCTGATTCGCGACACGGCGATGATGATTCGCTAGGGGGAAGCTGAAACTTTGTTGGGTACTAAAAGAGTAGAGGCGTGGTGTGTCATAATAAATATTATCAGGTAGAGGTAGATTCGGGCTGTTTGGAACAGAAGTGGTGGGTGTATAGGATGCTGTTTTGCGAACTGCAGCGAGTTGTAACATGACGTGAAAAGCACTTTGGGCTTGAAAGATAACTAGCCCGTTTATCTCGTTGGCCGGTGAAGCGTTTCACTGTGCAAGTCATTTGCATAATTACTAGATTATTGTCGGTGTTAGTTAATTGTATCGAATGAATGTGCTTATCAGGTGCGTTGCTTGTCGCTGTGTATTACCGACGTAGTTTGCTTTGCATTAGGTTGCTGGTCGTCTTTTCCCTGTCGATGTGCAATACCTGCCCGTAAATGAGTCAAGCAGTTATGAGCATGCGAAACGAACACCGAAAATCGACCCATCACCTTACTTGCAGGTATATTTTCCTTTCAGTTGCAATCTCAGCATATTTTTTTTGTGTTCGTTGGTTGCGTAGTCCTGCACGTACAGTGAGAACTTCGATTCGAGCATTCACGCATACCAAATGCATATCCTTTTTGCCTCTTCACATCTTTAGTTCATGCTTCCAAGACAACTTTTTTAATGCGTAACTTCGTTTTCGTTTCAGAAAAAAATTGTAGAATAAATCACTCATCGCTGAAGTTCCCCAAGGAGTTTTGCATTTTAGCATCCTATGCTCACTGAACTATTCCTTCACTATTGCCATTTTATTCCCAAGCGTAGTTCTCTACTATGTGAATCCTCAGTAATGCAAATCAAGTCTAAAGCATGGAGGATATCTGAGAGAGGCTTGTATTCAGGTCCACGCAATAATGATGATTTGTAAAAGGTACGGGAAGGTATAGTTCGACTGGTCGAAAACTCTCGATTGATTGTTAGCTGTTTGTTTTGGCCACATTTACAATGTTCTTTTATTAGAGTACGCAGCCGGCAGCGCTGCCAGCCCCGTTTCAGACCTTTTTGCGGTTACATCTTGATTCATTACGGAAAATTACAAGGCAAAGGATGTTGCTATCATCAGTGTTTGCCCGGTGAGCCCATACAAAGGCCTCTAGATTACCGGGATTCGATGAGAACGGTACTGATATTTATGTGATATAGATTGAGAGGCCTCTAGTATCTACTACCGAGTCATATAACGCGTAACCTCGAGTTGATAGTTCAGTTGATAGTTCCAGTTTCTAAGGTTGAAGCTGTTTAAGGGGATGCTTATATTTGATAGACTTCTGTGATTGATATTTTTGCAGTTGAGGAAGGAAGTGATCTATTATTCCATTCTAGTGATGGCCAGATTTGGCTGATAATTCCTTCTACGAAGCTGCGCCGATTTTTAAATGGATTACATTGTTTATTGTTAAACTTGAGGCCACTGGTGAAACCATAAATTTGCCCAGCTGAGCACGTTGTACGATTTCTTTTCCTGAGTTTTTTCCCGGAGGGCATCGATGCCTACAGCATTGAGGCAAATGTTACGAAGGGTTTTTTTTAAAGAAAAGTACCACAATTACATGAACAGCTTTTAGGTGCAAAACGAGTTTCTGGTAGTTGAATATTTAGTAGTAGAATTTGTTGAACAGATGTCATCTTTACCGAAATCTGCTAGTTGAGGTTTTGGAATTGATAGACGCAAAGATAGATCGAAATGAGAGAGGGGATGCACTCATTTTCCTCAATGGAATCTCAGAGATAACAACCGTCGGTGAAGCGCTGAAAGTCTACGCAGAGCGTACAAAGCGCTGGATCATTCTAATGCTGCATAGGTATGTTACTGATGTTTTTAACGGAGAAAGGTGAATGAATACTTCTCTCTGACAATTGCATCGATAGCAGAATATGGCTACTTCGAACGAATGATGACCATTGATTACTCTGGTCTGCTTTGGGTGAGGGGAGAGGGGGGAGGGGGGAACTGACAATTGGTTGCTCACTTTTAATATGTGCTATTTTATTTGTTTATTCAAATGTTTTTAATAGATTTTGGTATTGATTAATTCGACGATTGCGTTTCATCGAGTTTTTTTTAGTACACTTTCGAATGAGGAACAAGAGAAAGTGTTCGATATGGCACCCGCAGGAGTGCGGAAGTGTGTGTTGAGCACAAATATCGCCGAGACATCGGTTACTATCGATGGGGTATGTCTTAGAGAATGAACACTGCATATGCACCGTGTTGTTGCTTCTTGTTTCAGAGTGAGATATCTTCGAGGAAGTATCAACACACAATGTAGAGGTATCTCCGGATGTGTAGCTCATTCCGAAGATCGCATGCTATTGGTGCCAAGTGATGAAGTACAACTATACTCTGAGTGGGCCTCATAATCTTTTCGCACGAAACGGCGATTGTTAAATTTTTT